>JAWPHD010021025.1:0-29556 GCA_037043455.1 Cyrtodaria siliqua | reverse complement strand
TAGAACGTAATAATTATAATTGTTCCACTGAAATATATATATTCATTCTCTAAATGAAGTATGTATGTTTGTTTGTACTGTTCTCTGAAATATTGTGTATTGTATTCCGCCTTGTTTAGTCAATAAACATATAAATGTTATGCCAAATAAAATATTGAATTGAAATTGAAAACTTATCATTTCCCGATTGGAAAATAAAAACTTCGATTGACACTTGAAGTTATACACGGGGTCATAACGATTATATAAAAGTGACAACGTCATTAAAGGGACAAAGACAATCTGTAAGAGTTTTTTTTCAAGCAATTAAACTAGTGTCTCGAGTTGTCAATCAGTTATCATTAAAACATGAAACCTGCTTGCATATATTAAATAATAATAAAAAAAGTATTCAATTTCTCTTTGTTATTCTACCGTAGGTTTAAATATGGTATTGGTGCAATATAATCAACATATAAAATCCAGATTGCCATTTGTCTCTTTAAATGAACAAAAATGTTTCAAAATAAGATTTTATTTAAACTTGTTTAAATGGTATTTGTGTTTAAATGTTGCTTTGTGAATAGTATATGAATCGCCCAATTTATTCACCAATTATTTGGCTTCGCACATTTGCGAAGCCGTGTGTCGATATATGATTAATGACACGCGTCGCATCTGCAGGTATTCCTTTGCTTTGCACAGAAGCGAGGTGTTAATATGATTAACGACACGTGTTTATTGTGATTTTACTCAGAAGAAACTAAGATGATAAATTGTTAGAAATAATTCAATTCTTTTATTTTTTTTATTCAGCATAAACATCATACAATGTTCATCGCCTATTACAATGATGTGAAAATAATTGATGTAGATTAGTCTAGGTAGATACTATTTAATAAATATAATGTTTTCTGTTATATGGAGAGGTTTACGAATTAAATTATGCTTTACAGATTAAATACATGAATGTAATGCCTTATACTATATAATACTATAAAATAGTTTATAACGTGGCTAAATTGTTTGTCATTTATAACAAAAGTGTTTACTTTTTTATGTTAATACGAGAATAACGCAAAGAAGCCCTGCGTAGAAACAAAATATACGTGTTTATTGTGATTTAAAAAAAAAATAACGTTGCATAAAAAAAAATAAGTTGATAAATTGTCAGAAATAATGTAAAAATAAATGATGCAGATTAGTTTAGGTAGACACTATTTAATACATTTAATGTTTTCTGCTTTGTGGAGACATTCGTCGCATCTACATCCAGTAATATCGCCGACCAAATTATATGTGTCGAAGAAATGACAAAACCCCACGAGTTGGTCCAAAGTGTTAAACATATCTATTATTCAGTGGTCTGCAACATCCAGTCATCACACTCTTCACAGAACAACAAATCAATGATGTCAACAGATTCTGCTGCCGAGAAAACGGCGGTGACAAGACTTACAATCTAGGCGAAATGCATGTGACGCCAACTGTTTACAAAGACACGTCAGTTGTAAAGCGATCCACAAATTACGATCCAATATGTTTCGGCCCAACCTTTGCACATCAGAGTTCAACAACAAATGCATATCAATCATTTCTTCATGACATTGCTGACAATTTGACCGATAACCAAATATCAAACTTGACAGTTGGTACTGACGAAGAACTGGCATTTAAAAACGAAATTAAACTCTGCTTTCATGGCTCTACACACGTATTATGTACCCGACACATTAAAGAAAACACAAATTGCCACATGGAAATGTTGTTGGATGTCCAAAGACTGAACGGGATTAAATTCTCACCGCCATCTACGGAAAAGACGGACTTCTTCACAACACAGATATAGACACGTTCAACTACCGACTATCAGATCTACAACAATCAATTACAGAGAAAGACAACACCGTCGGGGGAAAAAAATCATGCCATATTTTCAAAACAAGCTAGTAATTACCACTCCTTAAAGAGCATGTAATTGAACCTGTAAAACAGGGGAAAATACAACCAAATTGGACAAAAAATAACTGCGAGAGTGCAAACCATATTTTGAAAACGGCCAACAAATGGAAAATGCAAGACCTTCCCAAATGTATTACTACTCTTTACAGCATCGTCACTAGTGAACAGGAGGAGCACTGTCGGACAATTAGGGACACGGGCAATTATCGGCTACCTGACAGGTACAATTATCACCAAACAGACATAAGCTGGTCTACAGTGACAGACGGAAGCAGACAAAAACGACTAAAGCAATTTCTTACGGACTGCGGCAAAACTAATACCAACACAGTAGTATCGACAAACGGAATGAGGACAAGACAACTCAGCGAACTCCAACAGCTGGTCGCAAGCTCGAACAGAGAAAGCGGAAACGGGCCGAAAGATGGGAGGGGGGGGGGGGGGGGGGGGGGCACTCCGGCTGTCCAATGTCCCGATGAGACAATACGAGGGAAAGGGACAGGCCATGGTAAGAGAGCCTCCTCGTGGTTTGGCCTGGATACAGTTGGATAAATCAGATTTATTTCTTGTATGATTATAAACAACATCCAAATTAAAATTAATTCATATTATCTCGATTAAATCGGATTTATCCATCTGTAGCTGAAAGCTCTTCGACTTAAATAAAACATATTATTTAAAAAAAAGTATCAAAGACAGGTCTCTTGACAATACTACATTTACACATCACTTTTAAAATATAATGTCTGCTATTTACTTATTTATTCATGCCCTTTCAGTGTTCGTAAACGGCTATGTACGGCCCTTTTCGTGATGGAGCACTGTGGTCTAGAGAGTTGGACCCATGATCGAAAAGTCGTGGGTTCGATCCCCGCATTTGCTTTTGCTTAGTACTGGTTCTACCCAGGAAGACATCGAGAGTGATTTAAATAAGTTGATATAGCTTTTGTTATAATCGATGTAAAATAAATAAGTTTAAATATATTAAATACACCAACACAGTTAAACTACATAACTAGAATAACTGAAACAGTGACAGTCTGTTGTTAATGCTTCATTTTATAAAGTTCTTTGTCAAATTTTGATTGGCCGAACCATCATATGATTTTATCATTTCTTTATGTTTATTGTGTCTGATCTAATTTTGTTACATGTAAATATATAATTGGCTGTTATGTTAATTAAATATGTTTATTGTGTCTGATTTGTTACATGTAAATATATAATTGGCTGTTATGTTAATTAAATATGTTTATTGTGTCTGATCTAATTTTGTTACATGTAAATATATAATTGGCTGTTATGTTAACTACATTACATGTAAATATATAATTGGGTGTTATGTTAACTACATTACATGTAAATATATAATTGGCTGTTATGTTAACTACATTACATGTAAATATATAATTGGCCGTTATGTTAACTACATTACATGTAAATATATAAGTGGCTGTTATGTTAATTACATTTTCACTCTCATTACTCATTAGAAACAAAAACTTATGTTCTTGGGACAAACTGGTAAAGTTTTTACATAAACTTGCCACCTCTGATTGAAGTATAACACGTACTTTGTCATATAGAGGACAGTATAGCATGAACTGACTCTCATCTTCAATCTCATTAAGATTACACATTCTACAGAGCCTGTTTTCTACGGCGATATTTTTATATCGTCCAGCTTCAATCTCAAGACGATGCGAACTTATTCTAAATTTAGTAAATTGTAATCTTACTTTTGGATCTTTGATAAGTGTTAAATATTTTTTAAATTTCCAGATGTCTTTGAATTTGAATATGTACGTAACTTTCCTACTTGTTTGGAGTTGCACTTGAGTATTCTGTTCAGCCAGTTAAATTCAATTTGATCTATTAATTTTTGTTTTGTTAAGTTGGCTAAGTTTGTTGACTGCAACTGATATTGTTGAAGATCTAATTTTTCTAAACTCATATGAATACTTAAGACCCAGCTGTTTTTTCCTTTATTATACACCGATCAACTTTCATTAAATGCTTTATATAACAAAGATGATGGATTACTGTTAATCATTCTTTGAAAGTATTTTACAGATGCCACTACAGTTTCGATATATAACGGGTATCGCCCTGTATCTCCAAATACTGCATCGTTTGTTGACTTTTTATGTACCCCAACAGGGAGTCCCTGATCCCAAGAATGTATTTCTAAGCGTTCATGTGTAGATTATCACAGTGCATATTTTGAAAAGATTTGTCAATTGTGTAATCTGTGTTTTAAGATAGCTGATTCAATATTTATGGTACTCCAAATTTCACTGGAATAGAGAAAAACGGGCTTGATTGTATGGTAAAAAACATGTAGCAATGTTTTAACGTTAGGGCTGATATTTGAGCAGCTCTTTAACAATTTAAAATGTGCTCTAAGAGCACGTTTGTATAAATCTTCTTGACAGCTGTTAAATGTACCATTAGATGAAAAAATAATGCCAAGGTATTTATATGATGATGTTTGTGTTATGTTGCGTGAGCCAAAACATAAATCAACGGTTGGCATCTTCCCTCTACAGAAAACTAATACTTGAGTTTTCTTTAAATTTACAATAAAACAGGTTTTTTTCATAATAATCAAACAATTTATTGAGACACCTCTGGAGCCCTTGATGACTGGAGGATAATAATACTAAGTCATCTGCATACAACATACAGCTAAATTTAACTGTGTCTAATTCCACAGGGTCATCGTCATCATTAAATATATGAGGTAAATCGTTCACAAAGATCTTAAATAGATTTGAACTTGAGTTGTCGCCTTGTCTTACACCAAGATTTTGTTGAAAGGTCTCAGTTAAGTATTTGTCTATCTTAACATGCAGGTATTATTGTCATACATATTCTTTATTACATTGAAGAAAATTCCTTTAACACCTATAGTATACATTTTAACCAACAATGCTGAGTGTAAAATAGTGTCAAATGCTTTTGAAAAATCAACGAAGCAAGCAAAGAGTTTCAAACGAGATGGCTTTGTATTTCTCGATAAGTGTTCTAAGAACAAAAACATGATCGCTGGTTCGAGCTTTTGGTTGGAAACCACTTTGGGCCCTATTCATGATATTGTTTTCATCTAAGTGTGATTGCAATCTTGTATTTCAGATGCTATTAAATACCTTTGCAATGCATGACGAAATTGCAATTCCCATATAATTACTAGGGTCATCTGGACTCCCATTTTTGAATATAGTCAATTTTCCAGTCAAAAGGGAAGCATCCAGTGCTTAATATTGCGTTAAACAACTTGTTTAGGTATGGTAAGATATATGAGCAACTGTATTTCAACATTCCATTTTTTATACCATCGGGACCTGTTGATATATTTTTTATATTCCTTTATGACAGATACGATTTCTTTCTCCGATATAGGATAATCTAAATTATTAAGTAATTGGTCACGTTTTAAGTTTTTTAATAAGTTTTTGTAATATTCATTTTGTCTTTATATTTCTGGTTTGATCGAGAACAGGTCTTTAAAATATGACACCCAAGTTTCTTGTTGGATCCTCTTACTCACGTCATCACAGTTTTTATCCTCTTTTAGATCTTTAAGCAGTTTCCAGTTTGCTTCAGGGTCTTTTTCAAACAAAATTATCCAATTTATTTAAAATGTTTTGTGTAAAGTCCCTATTCTTTTTCTTACAACAACGACTATATATCTTACGAAATTTGAAAAATGAATTCCTCAGAACTGAATTGTGTGGATTTCGTGCAAAACTATTGCTTTTAAGTATTAGCTCTCTTCTCATTTTAACTAAGTCAAGATTAAATCATTTTTTATTTGGACTATTTTTTTCCTTTGATGTTGTTTTAGTACATTGTTTCAATGACTTGCTTGTACATTGTTTCAATGACTTGCTACAAGCTATATACATGATGTCCTTGAACGTTTTAACTGCACCATCTACACTCATATTTGATTTATCGTCATTGCTCGCGGTACTATCTATTACTTTAGGAACAAAGCAATCACTTTTGTTTTCAACATCTTCTGTTGTAAAGGCTTGCTGGAAAAGTGAAGCTGACTCTTTGTGCCATTTGTAAGATGTTGGTGCATTAATATATTTACATTTTACAGGATTTGAAAAAAAAATTGCAACTAAGGTAATAGTCAATTTTGCATTATCAGACAAATATGGTATATGTTGATTTATACAAAAATATAAAACATTATGCAATGCTCTGTCAGAAAGTATACAATAATCAAAAACACTATTACCATTATACTGAAAAGATGTGATTTTGCCTGTTGTATCACCAGAGGTTCCACCATTCAACATTTGTAAATTGAGGACACACATAAATCTATAAGTTCTTTTCCCCTCTGACAACTGATCTTATCATTACTTTTACGTTTTACAAGAAACTGATTGTATTCCATGTCTGATGGTAAAGGTAAGTATCTAGAGTCATTATTAATATCATCTAATAATTCACAGTCAGTACCTGTTCTTGTATTGGTGTCTCCAAGAATGAGAATATCACCATTATTGCAATAAGATTTTAAATTACCCTTGAATTGTTACATATCTGATTATCAATCTTCAAAAGACATGTTAGAATTTGAATTGAATTGAATTGGATTTTATAGTCGCACCAACAGCTAAGGTCATATGGCGACTTTCCAGCTTCCACTGGTGGAGGAAGACCCCAGGTGCCCCTCCGGGCAATTTTCGTGCATGGGCGGGCACCTGGGTAGAACCACCGACGTTCCGCAAGCCAGCTGGATAGCTTCCTCACATACAGATTCCTAGGCCCCTGAGGGATCGAACCTACAGCGGTGAGGGGCAAGTGATTGCAAGTCAGAGACTCTAGTGATTGCAAGTCAGAGACTCTAACCACTCAGCCACGGACGTAAATATTGTTACACATCTGAATATCAATGTTCACAAATCAATTTGCTAACATTGTTAATAAAATATTGTTACATATCTGACTAACAATGTTTATAAAGTATTAAGTGTCTAATTATAACTCTTCCGTTGGAACCGCAAATGTTGTTACCCGTCCAATTATAAACATCGTTACGCTTCTGTTTATAAATGCTGTTACAGTTATACATATTGTTACACGTCTGATTATTAATGTTGTTACAAGTCTGATTATACATCTTCCATTAAGGATCTGATTATAAATTTTGTTACCTGTCCGATTCTAAATGTTGTTACTTATCTGTTTATAAATGTTGCTACATATCTGATTATAAATAGTCAACCTACACATGTTTTTTCTGCGTCTGATTATAAATGTTCTCACATGTCTGATTACAAATGTTCAAATAGTAAATGTTGGTACGCGTCGTATTACCAATATTCCTACGTATCTGATTACAAATTTTCAAACAGTGAATGTTGCAACGCGCCTGATTATACATGTTCAAGAAGTAAATGTTGCTACGTGTCCGATTGTAAATGTCGTTATGCATCTAATTATAAATGTTCAACCGGCAAATGTCGTTATGCGTCTGTTTGCAAATAATGTTACGCGTCTAAATGTTCAGACAGCAAATGTTGTTACGCGTCTGATTATAAATGTTGTTACGCGTCTGATTATAAATGTTGTTACGCGTCTGATTATAAATAATGGTACGCGTCTGATTATAAATAATGGTACGCGTCTAAATGTTCAGACAGAAAATGTTGTTACGCTTCTGATTATAAATGTTGTTACGCGTCTGATTATAAATAATGGTACGCGTCTGATTATATATGTTGTTACGCGTCTGATTATAAATAATGGTATGCGTCTAAATGTTCAGACAGAAAATGTTGTTACCCTCTGATTATAAATAATGGTATGCGTCTAAATGTTCAGACAGAAAATGTTGTTACCCTCTGATTATAAATAATGGTATGCGTCTAAATGTTCAGACAGAAAATGTTGTTACGCTTCTGATTATAAATAATGGTACTCGTCTAAATGTTCAGACAGCAAATGTTGTTACGCGTCTGATTATAAATGTTATTACGCGTCTGATTATAAATGTTGTTACGCGTCTGATTATAAATGTTCAAGAAGTAAATTTTGGTACACTTCTGATTATCAATGTTGTTACGCGTCTGATTATAAATGTTCAAACAGCAAATGTTGTCACGCTCCTAATTGTAAATGTTGTTACGCTTTTGATTATAAAAGTTCATGAAGTCAATGTTGTTACATTTCTGATTATAAATGTTCATGTCACCCGTCGTATAAATGTTCAAACAGCAAATGTTGTTACGCCACTGATTATAAATGTTCATGAATTAAATATTTCATTTGGTGCTTGCCTGACTTGTTCATGCCTGATGATACTGTTTGGAGACTGGCAGGAGTTGTAGATATATTGTACATGATCTGCACTTAATGTCTGGACAAAGGTATCATGTGTATTAGTTTCAGTTTGGGTATTTTTTTCACATATATCTGTATTGGTCTGGGTACTTAAAACACTAGTAGCCGGAACATGGAACTTGTTTTGTGAATCATACTGTTTTCCATATAGATTGCCTGTTTTAGCATTCAGACTGGTAGACTGCATTTTAGTATTCTACTAGTGGACTGAAATATGTATAGTTGGTAATCTGGTAAATTAGTACATCGGTAATGGCACCAAGCTTTGCAATCATCACGTTGAATTTGATCTACCGTTTCGACAGTAGTTGTTATGCTGCAAAAACTGCACACATGAATTTCTTTCACTAAACTGTTATCTGTCTCAATATGTATGGCACGTTCCTTTACATAGTTCTGGTTCTCGTCCCCATGGGCTGCTTGGGTGGTTACAGATTGGTAATTATTAGTATATGCAGAGTCCTCGTTCACAGTGCTTATCTCATTGTCAGTAAGTTGTTTATGTACTTTTGAAACTGACATATTTTTGCTGTAAAAACTAAGTTTGGTCTATTTTTAATTAATTATAAAAGAAAATGGAATGTAACGGTATTGCACTGTTTGAAAGACATAGGACCTAATGGATAAAAAGATGTTTACGTGTACCTTGGCAATCTCTCCCAGAGACCATTACATTGACCTCTGTCAACGTCTAAGAAAGTAGTCTGCGATCACATGATAATTTGTCACATGACCATAGCTAAAACGGCGAACAGAACCGTGACACCACCAACTATCGGTTGCTGATTGACATGTAAACAATCGAAAGAAACACGGCATATTTTCTACATTTTGATATATTTCTAGGTTAATAATTTAATTTGCGGTAGGTTGTAATTCTCGCTTTCATTACCCGAACCTTAACGCGGCCAGGCATATCTCTTGTAAAATGATTGTGTCAGGCGTCCAAATTACTTGACTTATATCTAGAGAAAGGAGACTTTAGGTTAAACAACTTCTCCTGAACTGCTTTGATCATTTTACTTAACTTCAAACCGCAGCGGTGGCCTAGTGGTAGAGCGTTCGTCTAGCATGCGGGAGGTCGTGTGTTCGATCCCCGACCGAGTCATACCAAAGACTTAACAAATGGTACTAGTAGTTTCCTTGCTTGACGTTCAGCAATAAAAGGTTAGTGCTAGGACTGGTTGGCACGGTGTCAGTATAACGTGACTGGTGGGGTATCAAGGCATGTGTCTGCGACATGATATTCCAGTGAGGAAGCACTATAAACTGAGCATTGAGCTTACTGCTACAAGTAGACACGGTCGTGATATATTGAACCCACAACTTTTGATTTTGCTGAAAATCTTCACCCTCTGAAAGTCGGTCGCGCAACAGTCAGTTTTAGGGCTATGGAAAAAGCGTTCAATCCCGGCGTGATACCATTTATTTTTTATTTTATTATTATTTATTATTATTTAACTGAATACATTTTTTACTCTTAATACTGAAGAACATTAATATTAAAATTTGGCTCTTCCTAATGTGATTACAGCCACCTCTTTCTATTAGCGAGCCAAAATGTTTATAAACTTCCTACAAGCTAATAATGTAACACCTAATCAAATACATCAGTTTTGGGCTCATAGAATATGCATTAAAGGGACTGTAGGCAATTTGAACAAAAAATATTATGGGTGTAAAACTAAATTCAAGTAAAATCACAATTGGTTGTTTTCAAATGTATAATGTATTTCCACTAAAATAATCCACTTATTTTCGGTTAAATTATTCTTTATGATTTAGACTTCAACAATTCCATTTGATGGTAAATTATAAATATTAATTCAAATGGCATTCATATCGCTTTCAGCTGTATATTCGATTTAGGACAATATTATTTCGATCTCGCCAAAAGAAACTATATGACGGAAAGGGTCATATGAATTATAATTCATGATTAGAATAACAAAAGCTGGCACAGTCCGATAGTTTTCCATTCCTTTGTTTTTCATAAATATTAATGAAATAGGACAGAACATCATTCCATACTGAATGTATTGGACATTTAATATAAAATTGAAATACATGGAAATAATTGTGGTTTAAATTAAATTAAGCTCGACATCGCAGCATGTTCCAGATTGCCTTTGAATATCCTGTGCCTTAGGTATAATTTAATTAATACTTTTTAATCTATCTCGCAAAGAGTAAGCAACATTTCATTACTTTACGCTAAAACTATAAACTCTCGCTGGTTCATGCATGTGTTGTGCTTACACATGTTTGCACATACATTTATTAAGATTAAAAAAATTAGGGTAGTTTTTTTTTTATTTTACTTAATTTTTATATATGTTAAATATACTGGAAGATCTTCACGGTGCTTGTTCAAAGGCTATATACAAACTTTAGTGTACGGGGTGGGGGCGAATCAAAAAGGGTCGGTAGGATAACAGAAAACAAAAAACTTCTTTAGGCTTTATGAACCTTTACTACTTACCTTACCATGCTTAACATTACTTAGATTGCTATTATGAAGTACGGTTATTATGAAGTACTGTTATTATGAAGTACTGTTATTATGAAGTACTGTTATTATGAAGTACTGTTATTATGAAGTACTGTTTTTATGAAGTACTGTTATTATAAAGTACTGCTATTATGAAGTACTGTTATTATGAAGTACTGTTATTATAAAGTACTGCTATTATGAAGTACTGTTTTTATGAAGTACTGTTATTATGAAGTACTGTTTTTATGAAGTACTGTTTTTATGAAGTACTGTTATTATGAAGTACTGTTATTATGAAGTACTGTTATTATGAAGTACTGTTATTATGAAGTACTGTTTTTATGAAGTACTGTTTTTATGAAGTACTGTTATGAACTATATGGTCTAGCTTGCTCATTCATCAAAAAAAATATGCATTCACTTGATCATACAGTTCAACTCCATTTTTTATCGTTTTGTTTCAAAGATGACTGACCAATAGCCCTTAAGGTCAAAACTAGGATCAAACCCGCGACCCTAAGTCAAAAGTCCGACGTCTTATCGTGGAGCAGCCGTGACTCGGTGGTTAGCGTCGTGGATTGCGGATCCGGAGTACCGGGTTCGAACCTCACTAATTTCGGTGTGTCTTTAGGCAAAACACTTCTTCCTCCGTCGGATAGAGACGTAAACCGGGCGATCCCGTGTATATGTCTGTCGTAAAAGAACCAAAAACCGGAAGAGTCTCTTCGATATAAGAGAAGGGTTCTTCTGGATCCTTTCTCCCACTTTCTGGGAGACAGCTCTTTAACTGTCGTAGTTAAACCACAATCAAATCAAATCAAACCGGCGTTTTATCACTAGGTAGGCGTTGGCGAGTTAAAATTGAGGGCGAGATAGAACAACAGAAGAATAATCATTTACAAGTATAGACGGAAGAGTGGGCGGGCCCGCATTAAGGCTGGCAGACAGACAGACATATATGCAAAGAAATATGTATAGCTTCATAGAGAGAGAGAGAGAGAGAGAGAGAGAGAGAGAGTAACTGGCAGGAAGACAAACAAATGGACGGAGACATACCGACAGTTAAATTTTAAACATAACTAAACTGTGCAAACATTAGCTGACCTACTGTTCATTTATATTTTCAGTGTTTTCCGTACGGCTGCGTTTGCTATTCATCCTAACATAATAATCATTAATAGGCTGTCAGTCTATTATTTAAACATACTCGTATAACCTCCCACATCTATAGTATTGCATTTTATATAGAAATATATAGGGAAAAAGTTAAGAATTATTAAACAATTAGGAAACTTTGAATCCTGCTAGGTATCAGATAGACAAATAAAAAGCCCAACAATTTAGCTATTGTAACTTTTGACACTTAGCAAAACGTTAGTGTTTAGCTCTACTGGCCAGAGGCCAAAGAGCTTATGTCATAGCGAAGTGTCCATCGTCTGTCGTCCGTCGTCGTCGTCCGTCCGTCGGTTAACATTTCCTTAAAACAACTTCTTCTCTGAAACCTCTTGACAGATGTTGACCAAATTTGGTCTGAAGCTTCCTTATAAGGCCCTCTCTCAATTTTATTCAAATGGTGGCTCTGATATCAAATTTGGCCCCACTCTGGGTCTTATCAGTTTTTATTAAGAAACTTAGATAATCTTCTTCTCCGAAACCGCAAGAACTAGAGGTCTTATATTTTGCATATAGCATTGTCTTGTGGTTCTTTATCAAGTTTGTTCAAATGATGACTCCGGGGTCATAAATTGTCCCGTCCCAGGGGTCTCATGTTTTACATAGAGTTATATAGGAAAACATAAAAAATCTTTTTCGAAACTACAAGTCCTAGAGGTCTGATATTTTGTATGTAGCATTTTCTTATGACCCTCTACCAAGTTTGTTAAAATGATGACCAATGGCCCTGCCCCGGGGGACTTCCATACAAAGAGTTATATAGGGAAATCCTTAAAACAATCTTTATGCCGCATTGTCGTATTGTCCTGTACTAAGTTTGTTAAAATGGTGACCTTCTGCGTTTGTCATAAAGAATTGTTTTTATAAAAATATTGTTTTTCATCGTTTCATGCCATAAAATATGCACTAAGTCGATGTACTGTTTAATGGACATGCTCTTTGTAAATATTACTAGAAAATGGTAAATAACATGATTAAGTCGATGCCTATTTTAAAAATCAATGGTTTCTTTTAATTGTGCAAATGTTTGTTTATATTTAAAAGTAACGATAACTGAATTCGAAATTATTAAAATACGTAAAAATATTTGTATCTTTCACGTTACCGTTTTGATATTAAATACAAAATCTTACAAGGATCACGCAAATTAAGTTCTTATAAAATATGCTTTAGGTCGACACTAAATCATTATTTATTTGAATGATGACTTTATGTTAATTAAATAATTGGGACGAATGAATAACTAGGATAGTACTGAATCGAATGTGTTTATTATAAGCGTTTGTCATATAGAATTGTTATTATTTTTTTTTAAATATTAATTAATTAAAACTTTTCTATAGTGTCGTGCCATAACATATGCATTATGTCGATGTTCTATTTAATGCACATGCTTTTTTTTGTATTGTGTTTCACTAACTGACAAGAGAAACAGTTTATGATCAATATATCGGTTAATATTGAAAAATATAATGTAGGCAGAGCATTAACAGAAGTTTATTGAGGAATGTGAACTTGGTGGGTTCTCGTCAAACCACATTAACCCTCTCAATGCCAAAGTTCAAGTGTCGTCTGCTAAAGTTTGATTCAAACCTTCCAGTAATATGGTATATATAATGTGTTATGGAAAACATTCTTACTGAGTGGCGAACAGTGTAAACCCTGATCAGCCTGCACATAGTATGCATGTTGATCTGGGTCTTCAATGGTCGTAGATCAAGAATTTCAACCTTGGCAGCGAAAGGGTTAAACGACATGTTCTTAGAACACACGCACCTTGGTATGTGTGTCCCGCGTCCGCGCACATGGATTGTCACCGTGCAGAAGGCTGTAGTCAGCAGCTGCCAAAGTTTCACGGCAGGAATGAGGTGGTCCAGGGGAAACTAAATGTGCAATATGAACATTTCAGATATATAATACTATAGTTATGATATCTCAGAACTTTGATATAGAAAATATAGTTCCATGAAAAATACCATCATCAAATATATCTTTCATAGAATTATTGAAGAATGTCATTTTCCTGTATTTCAGATTAAACATTTTTCTATTGTTTATGCGCATGAGTGAGTCGTACTTCATTTGATGTTTCGATGAGTGATCGAGTATGCCTTTACAGGGCCTACAACGCCTTTTTGTGATATTCGTCGTCCATAAGTGATTGTATAAGTGAGGGACACACCATACCACAGTCAGTGGGGCTTATGTATGCAGAATCCATCAGATTGAATGTTATCGTATTGATATAAAAATCAATATAAGTGTATTACCAGTATATAACCACCCTATACAGTTGTTTGTTATTATTTATAAATGAGAAGGTTATACATTAGATGATAAATAATTTTATGTTTGTCTGAAAGAATTGAACTAAAACATAATATGTATTGACTATTTATTTGATGTTGCCATTTACTCAGTTTTTGTCAGGGACGTTGTTGTCCATCGTCGGAACCCACGTTTGATTGATTAGGTGAATGGAGTATAACGTAATCAGTCAAACGTGGTTCCGACGATGGTTGTTGTCCAGTGGATGGACTACTCGGCTTTGAATCCAGTGAACACGGATTCAAGTCTTCCGTAACGTAAACCGGGTGATCCTGTATATCGGAGTCTGCCCTCCAAGCACGTTAAAGAACCATAGGAATATAATCGATAGTAAGCTTATGGCAGTGTTCCTGGATGACTATGTATATTTCCCCTCTCTCTGGGGCGGCGCGAAATAACCAAAACAACGTGTTGATGAGGCGTTAAACAATAATTAAATTTAAAAATGTCCCCCGTTCCCCTAAACATGCCCACCTGATTACAATTGAATACTCTGCTCGACTTATATTAACTTTTTATTCTATGTCTTTTATTTTCTTTCAGACTGCAAGTCATGTAGAAGAAAACTCCATGTGCACCACTGACCAGAGCCAATGCTGAAGTTTATGTTCTCTCAATTCTTAATACAGTATACATCTGAACTAAAATATTGTCTTTATAATTATGTCTTCCACCACAAAGTGGCAAGTGAGACATATTATATTTGGCCTTTCCGTCCGTCCGTCCATCCGTCCGTCCGTTACAAATCTTGTCTGCGCTACTTGTTGGATTTTGACGAAACTTTGTACGAGGCATAAGAATGTGAATATCGAATTTTGAAGGTCAAAGGCGCCGTGACCCAATAATGAAATACCTTGTCTGCACTGTCCACTCCCCCTGAAGCAAATCTCATCAAACTTCATGGGTTGACTCATTTGGTGAGAGAATGATGCCTTTTGATTTTTAGGTCAGTAGGTCAAAGGTCATGCTCACCGTAACATGATAATGCTAAAGCGCAAATATCATGAAACGTAATGGGTGGATTGCCTGTGGGGAGAGGGTGATCCTTTTGATTTTGAGTGGGACAAAGGTCTAGGTCACTGACCATAATGAAACACATTGTCCGCACTGTAACTTGTCCTTTCATGAAGAAAATCTCTTGAAACTTCATGGGTTGACTGCCTGTGACAAGACGATTACACCTTTTGATGATTTTGAGGTTAGTAGGTCAAAGGTCAAAGGTCGTCCTAAAGCGATCATGAAATACCTTGGGTACAATGTAACTCCTTATTTACAGAAGCAAATACATGTATCTTGAAACTACATGGGTTGATGCATTTGGTAAGAGAATTACTCCTATTTAGTTTGAGATCAAAGGTCAAGGTCACTGACCAGATCATGAAAACAGTTGTCCGTACCGTAACTCTATTTTTACTTTCTCTAAAGTAAACTTCATAAAACGTCATACTTTGACTGCCTTTGGTGAGATAATAATCCCTATTTATTTTGAAGTCAGTAGTTGAAAGGTCAAAGTTACCTTTACCGGAAAATGAAAAGTCTTGCCGACACAGTTTTTCCTCTTCACCTAAAGCAACTTTCATGAAACTTCATTGGTGGATTGCCAGTGGAAAAAGGATGATTCTTTTGATTTTTAGGTCAAAGGTAAAGTTCCCTGCTGACAAAAACGTACCATATGAGTATCCACTATCAAACATTTATTAACGAGGTTGAGCAGTGGGGGTAGACATCTGGTTTATAAATATTACAACACATGTTATAATATTAATGGTATATATATGTATATGTCTTGCACAATGTTGAATCCAGTAAAACAAGTGGTTTTGTTCACCGATACTGTTGCCTGTGAACCAAGCCACTTGTTGTTAAATTACAGGATTCAACATTGTGCAAGAAATAAATCCGATGATCAATTTTTTTTAAATCATAAAACGTGTTTTAAAACAAACAAAACATGTTATTTGATGAAAACAGACTTATTCAAATTTTCTCTGAAGCAGTTTTCGCAGAATATAGTAGTTTTCAACTGCTGAAAACAAATATTGTAATTTTTTCCAGAAAAAAAAAACAACTCTCTGAATATAGTATTTATCGTCGTTATATATTTGAAGAAAAAGAAAATGTCTACCATCTTTGTTTTCAACAAATACTATTTTTTATTTTGATTTACATCGATACTGAAAATATTCAGGTTTAAAAAACTATATATGCCCTAAAGAATATTTACATAAAGATAACAGATCCGCACCTTTTTGATTCACGCGGACAGTGTTTAAAAAAACACACACTATATAATGTTTGTTACTGGCAATAGTGCTATATTACAAGTTTCCTGACCGTGCCCTCATTGATAAGTATTGGATTATAAGAAAACTGGTATGCTTTCTTAAATGAGAAAAAGGGCAATGCCAGAGATCTTCCTTTTTTTTTCTTTTTTTTTTTATCTTCTATCACCCACACACGCAAACACCAGCAACACATATAATGTATATTCCCTTTCTCATTCCTCCAATCATGTCTAGTGAAGGACTGACCTCAAATGGCTTGATGCTTTGTTTATCTTATTCGGGGCCCAGCTAGGGAACTTGTAATATAGCACTTGTAATAGTGCTATATTACAAGTTCCCTGACCGTGCCCTCATTTTCCTATTAATGCTGCCTAGTTCGTTAAAGGGTACGGCCTGGCGGAGATCCTCCGGTAGTGCATTCATCAGATTCTTTTGTGGACTTAAATCATGCAGGAAAATGGATAATTCCCCCTTTAATTTACGTTTTTGCTTAGAATTACTCGATGAGTCGACAAGAGTATCTAAATACTCGATTCTGGCGTCGATTTCGCTTTGGAGATTTGCATTCAAGTGGGGGGGTTTTCACATATTTTCCCAGGGTACTGTTGCGTGACACAAGATATGCAAAAGCGAAAGTCGGAGTAATTTTGTACCCTGCACTGTAAGCACCTCATGGAGTCTTGATTAATGGGATTTTCAGGTCTTGTTTTCTGGAAAATAGATATCATTACCTTTGTTAAAGATCTCTGAACTCAAACAACCTTTAAGTGGACACAGAATATCATGGAGATAAGCTGTTAATATACCAATTAATATATTGCTTGTCGACCACATGGCAGTTCTTTGTACGCTTATTGACCCTGACATGTAACCCTTGAAGCTGCATTTCATTTGCAAAACAACACACACAGTCAGATATAAAACAATTTAATATGCATACTGTACATCACAATACTATTAAGATGCAATCAATAGCAAATGGCGCATAAAACTTCGTCCGGAAATTATCACACTTTAACACATGATAGCTGTTTTTATTAATCCCAAAAGAGAATTTAAGTACAAGCTTTCTCCAGTCTTGTTCAAGTGCAAAGTGTCCCTCAAATCATTCACGGCTATATTGTCATTGCTCATGTATATCCGACTGTTTCTTTCACAGCACCTTTTCAAATGTTCATTATACACAACAGCTATAGCATTATTGAAGCCATCCTTTGTAGATATAACAGAGGAAAGAATAATATGTAAATCATGATAGAACTGAGACATTTTCAAAATAGAGCACTCAAGTTTTCTATTGCAGCACATGCAAACAACAGCTGCTCAAACTCACTTTGATACAAATATGTCTTACTCGGGTTTTTTCACACCTACATGAATCAGAATTACACTAGGTGGATAGAGGATTTCTAGCCTTACTAAATGCTTTTGAACTGTGTGCACTAAAGCACCACCCTCGGCAAACACATGAACCATTGGATTATTGAATGCCTTTACTTCCAACAAAAAGGTAATCATAGAATCCCCAACGCAACAAAAATGACAATTACTGGAGATTGACGGATTGTGCAGCAGTACAAGTTTTCCATATGGAACACATGCCACATTACTATCCCTATATTTCCATAACAAGCGCACTGCCCATAAGTTAGTACCTAATCCCACCTTATCGTAGGTGATCCCATTCTTCAAAGGCAAACAAATCACTCTTTTTTTTTTTTTACCTCTATGTCCTAAAATGAACCCATCAACTATAAATGGGGCCACAGAAGGTATCCATACAGGGGTAACACACTCCGCTGGAACAATTACTGCGCATGAAAGCTGATTTTCTAAGATAAAGGTTATGATCGAGGGAAAATGGAGGAAAAACATAAACATTTTCATATTTTGAGACTGACTGACAGAACAAATTGACCCCATCTGACATGTGGGTCTGGTTGGTGGGAAGTGGGGTGGGGGAAGGGTGGGGTGTGTGTGTGTGTGTGTGTGTGTGTGGGGGGGGGGGGGGTGAAATGTTTTAGTGAATTCCCATGTCCGTCCTTTATGCTGTTGGAATCAATTTCCATTAAGTCAATTGTGTGGTCACCCCCGTACGTTTCCTGAATGACCCCCTATGCCTTTTTAGAAAGTGTAGACTCACTTTTCTTTATTATTCTGGATGGCGCATCAGCTAAGTTATCTTTGGATGGAGTGTAAAACAAATTCAAAAACACATCATTGTCAAGTGTGAATTGAAATAACTGTTTTATTACTTCATTAATATCCCGACACTTGCAACCCTCCCGATTCCATGCATTAAGCAAAACCTGGTTATTAATATGTGCATCAACTCTATTACCAGATATTCCCTCTCTGACAGATAATAAAGTGTTTAAAAGTGCGTACCCCTCCAAAATCATGATCGGACACTCTTTCTTGTCCTCTCCTCAAAAATATGATATTGTGACCTTATTGGATGGTAAATAAACAATACCACCATACTTGAACAATGATGCATCGCTGTACATCTCAATTTGAACATGTTTCTCTAATTTAAAAACTAAGTTGCCTCTCCAGTTATCTAAAAACCGCCAAAACATTAATTCTTCGCATAATGCACCTGTCACCTTGATGCGACAATTTGATTTGGTACCCATAGAAATTGCTTGGTTAAGTTCCCTGGTATATAACTTATATATAAATAAATTGCTTTCCCCGAAAAAAAATTGCAAATCATTAACTGAAACCGACTTTTTCCTCCCTTAGAGTCTTGAATGATTTCTTTTTCTTGTCAGTAATTCGAAAACACCTCTCAACCGAATCAATTATGAAACCCAGAAACACCAGTTTTTGAGTTGGAAGAAAAACAGATTTTTCTAAGTTAATACAGTAAACCAGTTTAACGAGGATGTCGCAAACTATATAATTTGCTAACAAGGCCCCGTCATAGCATCTAGCAAATGTTTTATTCCTGATTTCCTTCATTAACCTGTAATCTATATACAAAAACATTGGAAAATCAAATGTTTTCCTAATGTAGGAGGTAGGTTGTAAAATCAAAATATGGTATATGTAACTCGAAAGCTTGAAACCAAATGGGAAGTTTTTAAAACGGAAATAGTGACCCGCCCATTGAAAAACAACGAATTTGTAAGAGCTCGGGGTTAGCAAGACATTACCAAAACCTCATTTGTCATCTATGGAAGTAAAATATGCTTCCTTTCTAACCAACCTTGTGAGATCTTTTAGTTTGTCAAGAGTGAAATGCTTGTCTAAAATCCATTTATTAAGGTACATAAGATTTAAACATAACCGATGCTTTGATGGTTCCACCGTTGATGGGGCCACTATATAAGGTGCTTCACAATCTCCAACTTTTTCCATGTGCTGAATAGAACCATTGCGCAATCTTTCTTGAATAGTGACATCAATGAAATCTGCAAAATGTTTGCATTTATTTGCATTATTAAAATGCTGCGGGGGGGGGGGGGGGGGGGGGGGGGGTCGCAGTCACAGTCCCGCCCCCAAAAATGTCCCTTATACGGTACCAGAAAATGATTACACCATTTTCAATCCTCTGCAATAGCTCGCTGTCCTTTGACCCATTTCACCTTAATATTAATTTCCACTCCTCCAAATGATTATGAATGTTACCAGCAACAAAATGCCTATCATCTGGGAAATAAATATCATTTAATGTTTGGTAAACTGTCTGGTGCCTTCTTGTAAGCTAACTCTGCCACACAATGCTCAAACCTTTAGGGGTATGATGAAGTATCGTCTAATGTCCGGAAGACATTTCCCGAACTTTTCCGTAAAAGGGTCGAACGTCAACATAATATTCGTCTCCCAGACCTTCATTTTGAACTGAACCTCCGCCTTTGCCGCCTCACTCTTAGTTTCTTTCTGTAATCTGTCAAATTCAGACACATCATACTGGTGAGACTTCTCCGTTAACTTGCTTTTTAACGCCTCTATTTTTCCCAGCAGCATGTCAAACTGTATAAAAACCAAGAACTGGTATCTAGACTACCATTTACAACATCCAGGTAAAATTCATCCCATGATGCCTCACAAAGGAACCTGACATCAGCGATTTTTAAAAACAACAAATACATCACTTTTCTACACTCTGTAATTTCTCAGTATTTTGATAGCTGTAACTGCTTACTTGACTTCATACCAAAACGTGTACAATAAATGATACAACAAATTATCCAACTTTAAAAGTGGCAACTGCATATTGGCACCCATTCAAAAGATAGAAACTTTTCTCTTTCCTACTTAAACATTTCCACAATTTACTTACGTACTCATAACATGAGAAAAACATATTGAAATTAATTTATTTAAATAATATAAAATCAATTTAGCACAGGAAACTGGAAACGCATATCAGGTATCGCGAATTCCTCCTGCAGAAAAATACATTTATTAGGTGTTTATTTATTCGTTCATCTGTTCTTTTATCTATTTTACATTTTATGCATTTTATATTTATCTTTCTGTTTATATAATTACACACGTAAGACTGCAGTCCTGACTCATGTACCTTTTATATGTTTAATGCTTTTCATCTCTTGACTATCCGCACTACTTTTCAAAACTAAACCAGCATAAAAGCTCTCAGTCGCATGCATTAATTGCACAATTGTACTCAAATTACGTGTAATGATTACTCACAAAAACTCAAATCTTCCTCTTATATATAATAACGCCTCGCATGCATTACTGATAATTCTACTGAAATCTTCCTCTTATATATAATAAACGCTTCGCATGCACTACTGATAATTCTCTTGAAATCTTCCTCATATATAACGCTTCGCATGCATTACTGATAATTCTACAGATATCTTCCTCTATATATAATGACGCTTCGCATGCATTACTGATAATTCTACTGAAATCTTCCTCTTATAAATCATATAATAACGCTTCGCATGTATTACTGATAATTCTACTGAAATCTTCCTCATATATAACGCTTCGCATGCATTACTGATAATTCTACTGATATCTTCCTCTATATATAATAACGCTTCGCATGCATTACTGATAATTCTACTGAAATCTTCCTCTTATAAATCATATAATAACGCTTCGCATGCATTACTGATAATCCTTCTGAAATCTTCCTCTTATATATAATAACGCTTCGCATGCATTACTGATAATTCTACTGAAATCTTCCTCTTATAAATTATATAATAACGCTTCGCATGCATTACTGATAATTCTACTGAAATCTTCCCTCTTATATATAATACAACTTCGCATGCACTACAGAAATCTTCCTCTTATAAATTATATAATAACGCTTCGCATGCATTACTGATAATTCTACTGAAATCTTCCTCTTATATATAATAACGCTTCGCATGCATTACTGATAATTCAACTGAAATCTTCCTCTTATATATAATAAAACTTCGCATGCACTACAGAAATCTTCCTCTTATAATTATATAATAACGCTTCGCATGCATTACTGATAATTCTACTGAAATCTTCCCCTTATACATTATTTAATAACGCTTCGCATGCATTACTGATAACAACTCTACTGAAATCTTCCTCTTATATATAATTACGCTTCGCATGCACTACTGAAATCTTCCTCTTATAAATTATATAATAAACGCTTCGCATGCATTACTGATAATTCTACTGAAATCTTCCTATTATAGATAATAACGCTTCGCATGCATTAAGCACTGATAACAACTCTACTGAAATCTTCCTCTTATATATAATAACGCTAAACACAGCTTGCAAATATATAGCAGATGCCCCGATTGCATCATTTACAACAAGTAATCTTTTATGAAAGAACTCCTCAATGCATTATCTAAAAGTGTATTCTTATATACCAGTATATCCCGCATGCACTTCTTATGATCATTGTAAGCCATATCTGTTCTTATACGAAAAGTGTTGCCTGCATTTGTTAATCTATTTATTTTTTAACCCAGTATTTCCATCATAATTATATAACATAAATTATGTTTTTCGTGCATTACCTACAACAATGATTATGCTGCTCTGCACTCGACTTTTACCCTCACACACAACTGAGAAAAATTATGAAGCCTCGCAGGTCTTAGGTATAGTCGATTCCTTTCGCTAACAACATGCAAATTATCAAAGTACCATTAGCGCCTCACAAACATGACTTTAGATATCTGACCGTGCTTTCCCTCAATCATGTCAAGCTCTTCTCAAAATAAACGTACTAGAGTATATTCATTTCAATAAAATACTAAACCATCCATTGCCACTTGACTATCAAACTCTGAATTACAGATTAACAAATTATTCACATACCGTTTTCTGCTTTTTCAGCCCGTCCCCAACCTCCTGGGAATTCTCAGGCGCTTGTGCCCGTTTTTTTTCTTTTGCACTAAGGGGACCTTTACCATTTCCGTTTTCTTCTAAGGCAAACTGCAGCAACTTAACCAGATTCTCTTGGCTAGGTTCAATGTTCCCCAGCCGGCAAATGTTTAGAATGTCCACCGAAATATTATTGCATTCCTCTAGTATTTCCTCTTTTGATAACGTCGAAATTACAACATCTTTTATTTTTCCCAATTCTGAGCTCTCCACCTCCCTGTATGTAGTTCAAATATTCAATTCCATCTTGCCACGGTCACGTCTAGTGAAGGACTGACCTCAAATGGCTTGATGCTTTGTTTATCTTATTTGGGGCCCAGCAAGGGAACTTGTTATAGCATGTCTGTTACTGGTCAGTCGTTTAAACATTTATACTTGGTTAAAGGGACACACGCCAATTTTGCATTCTTTAAAACTCGAGTCGCTCCCTTGAACAGTTAAAAGAATATAATTCTGCCTGTTAAACATATTAGTTTATCGCTTTTTTGTTTGCCATCATGATTTCATTACCCGATATACCGTTGCAAATGTGTTTGTTAAACTTTAAATTGGGAACTCTGACATAAACCCAAAGCATTTATAGATCAGAAATTTAGTCTGGAATTATTTCATTGCTTGTGTACCCGGTCGCGTCTATAAATGTATACGCATTTTGCCTTTTTTGAGTCGGTGTGTCATGTTAGTTAATTTTCGAGAAAAAAAAGTACTTGTCTCCGATCTCATTAACATTTTACATATGTACAGAGGAAAGATTTATCCACGCGTACATTTATTTGTTTTTATTCTCGCTTCTAAAATGACAAATACAATGTAAATAGAATTTGATTAACATAAGCCCATTCTCAGCTATATACAACTTAATGTAACGGGTGTGGAGTGGTGAGGTGGCGGGATTGGAGGGATTACCGTAATGGTGTCCCTGAGAAAAACTGTGAACCTTCTACTCTAATAATTTATTAAATACTGAACAATGTTGAAATCAATATATCTGTTAAAATAATTTCATAATTCCACGATTTTATATCCCACGTGAACATTAATTAGGAACTCCGATTCTTTATATTTTAGCGATTACGGTGTACTTTGTTAATTTTCGGGGAAAGGAACTACTTTTTTCTGATTAACTTTAAATTTTGTTTTTTAATAGTAGACGTGTCAATGAACATATTTATAAAAAAAATCATTCTCGCTATTAAAACTTCATATTTTCGATATTTCTTCTGATTCAGAAAATTAACACTGCAGCGTATATTTTTACCATCCTGATTTCGTTTCCAGGGGTACCGTTGCAAATTTGTTTTGTTAAAACCTAATTTGAGCACTCTGGCATAAACCTAAAGCATGTATAGATCGGAAATTTAGTCTGGACTGCATGGACACATACTTTTTAAGTACATATATTTAAATAATGGAATTATTTCATTTCTTGCGTCCCCGGTCGCGTCTGTAAATGTAGATGAATTTTGCCGTCCTTGAGTCGGTGGGTCATGTCAGTTAATTTTCGGGAAAAAAAGTACTTGCCTCCGATTTTATTGAAAATTTACATATGGACAGAGGAAAGATTTATCTACGCATACATGTATTGGTTTTTATTCTCGCTACTAAAGTGACAAAATAAATCGAATTTGATTGAAAAGCGCATTGTCGGCAATTTAAACCTTAAAACGACCTAAATTCATCCTTTTGAAAAATATCTTTAACTATTAATGGGAATTACATGAAGTGTACAATAATTATGTTCGACCAAAGTACTTTGTGAATATTATTACTTTAACAACGATCCGTTATTGTGTTTTGTCATAATCACAGTTTATAGATATGAGGTTATAAATCTGACCATTGTCAATTTCGCCGATAATGTCATTTTGCTATCGATTTTATCACGTGACCTTGTTTGATAGATATCCTACGCCATAGGGCTGGCGTTCCTACTGTAGGTCAGGTTAAATAATTCGATACTGCTTAATTCAATCAAGGACAATTTGATCAAAACAGTATTATGAATAATATGGTTAATATCGTGCGCGTGCGTGCGTGTGTGCGTGTGTGAGTATGTGTGAGAAATATAAAACGAATAATAAGAAAATACAAGTTAACTCTTTCCATGCCCTCTTAATACATGTAATATACATGCAGGATAAAAATACATGTATATATTTGATTATAATATTTTAAACACAAATTTAAAATAAATACATGACAGCTTTGGTGTGGCTTTTGGTTTAGCATTATATTTTGTCAGCTCATTTAAAACATGTGCGTCATGTTCGCGTTATGTTTTGTCTGAAAGAACAAAAAAGGTTTGTGGTCGGGCCTGTCATGTTCTGTAGCTAATTAAAACGTTCTGTTTATTTAGCTAATTAAAAAGTAGATTTTTTTACGAAATATTAGTAATATAACTAATATAATTATTATGTCAAGCATCATTGATTTATATACAATGCGTTTGATATTGGCCAAAGTAATATGTGCCTATATACACAATCACTGACAGAACATGTTTATGGATAATCAAACAGTTTATCATAAAAATCTAACAGTATGCCTATGTTTCCTCAAATAACCAAAACTCCAATTATAAATTACAGTAACCGGATATCAGGTTTAACATTTGAAAGAGAATTTCGGTTTCAATGAGATATGTATATCTATCAATTGACAAGATATTTGATACTTCGACGCTTGACATGTTCAAAGTCGTACAACTGGGGTATTGTATTTAAATTTAGCATCAATTAATTTGTCCTCGGCAAATATCAAATGGAGCACTTGACAAAAATAGATTTTAGTAATTATTAATCTTTCGACTACTGTTGTAAACAGTCTTTCGATCAGCGAAAATTTCAAAGCACCTCGTTGAACGAAGATATACATAATATACACTTGTCGTTTAAATACATAAAAATCAAGAAAGGTACTATTATTAGAGTGGGATCTTTGTATTTGTGGACGAGAAAAGGACAGTTTTGGAGGATTTTTAAATATTTATATATACATATATCTGTTTTTCCACAGTATTTCAGTAATATTGACATCACATATCGAGTCTGTGTACATTTACCGCAAATTACAATTAGCATGCTTTTAAAAGAGGTCAGCTCGAACGCAAATTCACTGTCAAAAATGTTGATTTTTCTTGCGTGTTCGTTTGGTTTAGCCTGTGGACAAACATATTTACAAACAGTCAACAACTATGCCATTCTTTTGTCTATGTATACGTACCAAAACACCAGCACAGTGGACATAGTTCCTCTACAAGAGTTCGGTCTGGATGCCATGGCAATCAAGGCAACCATTATACTGTATGCTCTCAACGACTTTGATGAAGTTGCTGGAAATATCGAGTTGGCCACAGCCTTAAATCTCTCATGGAAAGACCAAATTGTTCCAGCCATGACCGGATTGAGTACCTCGGATGTGTATAGCCTGTCTAACGGAAGCGATTTGATTAATTCATTGATGGTTCCGTATAACAAAATTTGGACCCCGAAAATTGTGCTCTATGATTCCATAGATTCGTTCACATCGATCGGCGATTTAGCATTTATGTGTCGCTATTACCTGAGTTCTGGAGAGGTCACGTGGAAGCCGAAAGTTCTTGTGAACAGTGCATGCTCACCGGATGTGACGTACTACCCGTTTGATAGACAAACTTGTTCATTTTCATTCGTACCATGGGGATATACCGCCGATGAAATAGTGTTCAACACAGATAGCTATGAGTGGGATTTGTCGTCATTCGAAGAGAACGGGGAATGGGGTATTATCGAGACGCAGTCAGTGATTTCCGTTTTGGCTTCTCAATCTGAATACAAACTGACAATTATCATCGAAAGGAAGTCTCTATACTTTGCCTTTAATATCATTATTCCGGTAATGGCTCTCTGTGCGTTGAATGGAATGGTGTTCTGGCTACCGGTTGATTCGGGCGAAAGGATCGGATTTTCCATAACGTGCTTCTTGTCTTTCATGGTTTTGCTTAACATGATCATGGATATCCTTCCCCGCAGCTCTTCTCCAATGTCGTACTTGTGCTACTATGTGGTAGTCATGATGCTATTCAGTGGATTGATGACGGTACTTGTTATCATCCAGATGCGGCTGCATCATAAACCTCAAAATGAGAAACTTCCTGAGTTTCTTCAAAAGTGTGTAAAGTTGTGTAGATTTGATTGTTGCAAAACGCGCAAATCATGTGACAAACAGTCAATTAATAAGGTATCGGTGACAGATACTAAAGTGATAAGCATATCCGATTCCATACAGTATGACGATAAATCAGATGAAAGGAAATCAGAGACAGACATCACGTGGCAAGATTTTGGAAATGTTTTGGACAGGTTTCTCTTTCTCGGTTTCCTCATTGTTGAAACGTTCTTTTCTGTAACATTTTTATTACCCCTTGGGTACAGATCGTGAGACATGATACGACGTTAAATATGCGCTACAGTTATTCTGCCACAGAGCAGTATTTCTTTTAGGAAACATCATGTGTATTGGTCACTGGTCACTGATCAATCTTCATTCTCAAATATGGAAGATGATAAAAAGAAACTTCCTGTTAATCAGTTATGACTATCTATGAGTATATGTTAGTAAGATTTGCCCTGAAGATATTAATAACACTGTACTTGAAAGGAAATGAACTAAGCACGACTTGATAATAAGTGTATTATAATTACAAGTTACACATAATTTGTATTTAACATTCGCAAAACTCAGCTGTATGACTTTTCCTGATTGTATGCATTAATAATTGATTGAACAGGTATATTGTAAGTTAAAATAGTGAAATATGAAATTGACAAACTGGAATAAGATTTATCACCAAACCTCCATAACGAAAACTTGAATGACTAACACTATTTTAGAAGTGAAAACATGTTTGGCGACTATTAAAGAAAAAACGAATAACGTAAACATTATTAGGGCGAAAGCAGAATGGAACGAAGGAGCGGAGACAAACTAGAAAGAAAGCAACAAGAGCGATAAGTAAAAAGCAATATATAAACTACGGATTCTAATAGTATCATGACAAAAACAAAAACGTATTACGAACAGTTCAAAAGTAAAGTTATTATATACAAACAACACATACGGACTTTTTACCATCGAACTGATACTTCATTAAATCACGAAAACCCGAAATGTGTGATGAATATTTAAGGGAAGTATATACTGTTATAATAACCCTATACTTTTAAGCTTGAACCTGAATATAATTTAAAATTATGAACATGGCATTAATATATAGATTATTTTAACATGCTATAAATGATGTTTTTTCCTGTTAAAATCTATTATTAATTTGATGTAGATATTCATACATAATCTATGCATATTTTTGTCTGATTAAATTATGTGATATTCTATGTGTCGCCGTATTACTTTTTAATACCATTTGGTGATATCACCTATTCGAATCGGTGATATCACTGATTCGAATAGGTGATATCATGCATTCAAATAGGTGATATCACTGATTCATACTGAATGCGTGATAATACCCATTGAATGGGTGATATCATCTATTCGAATCAGTGATATCACTCATTCGAATCAGTGATATCATTTATTCAAAACGAATGAGTGATATCACCAATTTGAATACAATAGGTGATATCACCCATTCATTTTGACGAGCGATATCACCTATTCGAATCAGTGATATCACCGATTACCAATTCAGAAATAAACTCTATATAAATGACTGATCCCATCCAGGGTCCGTGTAACTAAATAGAGAGACCTTCAAAATCGTCGTATTTGCAACATTTGGCAGGTTTTTTCGTCATCGGCATATAATGGCCGGCTTTCATGTTATGGTCGCATCAGCTCTTGCAGCAATAGTTGCGGACATTTTGCCCCCTCCACCACACAGCAGAAGGGGTATACACCCTATCGAACCTACCCCTAGATCCAGAAGATGTGGTACCCCCCCCCACCCCACCCCCCCCCCCCCCCCCCCCCCCCCCACACTTCATCTTCTATGCGAATTAGTCGTGAATTAGTCGTGATATCCTTTGAGAATACTATATAATATTCCGGTGTCGACTTGTCGTCAGGGTTTGAAATGACGGAATGTGACCTTTCGTACCCGGCTAGTGATATCACTCATTCAAATAGGTGATATCACCCATTTTAATAGGTGATATCACACTTTCGTTTTGAATCGGTGATATCACCTATTCGAATCAGTGATATCACTGATTCGAATAGGTGATATCACTGATTTAAATTTGAATCAGTGATATCACCTATTCGAATGAGTGATATCACTCATTCAAATAGGTGATATCACTGAATTGTATTAAAAACCAAAACGGCGCCTCATAATATTCTGATTATACACTTTGGCGGTATTGTTTCTATATTTGGTGACTCATATGGTTTATTCTTTATTGTGTTATTGGTGACCTTTAAAGGCGTTCTGTTCAAGTTCTGTTAAATTTATATATACAAATTCATATTTGTGTTATATTTATATTGCCTATTTATGCTACCTAGTTTGTTAAAATGATATCGTATGGGGTTTATTTACACTGCCCCGTTTAAAAGGGATGCATCTGGGTTAAATCTCAATGACACATATAT
>JAWPHD010021024.1:0-29562 GCA_037043455.1 Cyrtodaria siliqua | reverse complement strand
ACCGGAGATAATAACGATCTAATATATACCCAATCCGGAGACAAGAACGATTTATTGTATATCCTCTGCCGGAGACAAGAACGATCTAGTGTATACCCAATGCCGGAGACAAAAACGATCCAATGTGTACCCACTGCTGGAGACAAGAACGATCTAGTATACCCACTCCTGGAGACAAGAACAATACTAGTGTATACCCACTGCTTGAGACAAGAACGATTTGTTGTATACCCACTGCTGGAAACAAGAACGATTTGTTGTATACCCTCTGCTAGAGACAAGAACGATCTAGTGTATACCCACTGCCGGAGACAAGAACGATCTAATGTGTACCCACTGCTGGAGACATGAACGATCTAGTATACCCACTCCTGGAGACAAGAACGATCTAGTGTATACCCACTGCTTGAGACAAGAACGATCTAGTGTATACCCACTGCTGGAGACAAGAACGATCTAGTGTATACCCGCTGCTGGAGACAAAAACGATCTAGTTTATACCCACTGCTGGAGACAATAAGGATCTAGTGTATACCCACTCCTGGAGACAAGAACGATCTAGTGTATACCCACTGCTGGAGACAAGAACGATCTAGTGTATACCCACTGCTGGAGACAAGAACGATCTAGTGTATACCCACTGCTGGATACAATAACGATCTAGTGTATACCCGCTGCTGGAGACAAGAACGATCTAGTGTATACCCACTGCTGGAGACAAATGAATGAATGAATGAATGGTGTTTTACGGCACGTCGACACATAAATAGGTCACATTGTGCGCAAAAATTGATGAAAATAAAGAAATGAAATATTGATTAAAATTAATGTAAATATATAAAGATAAAACTATTAAAAAAATAAGGGATGATACGGTGTAATATAAGCTATGTATGTAAATCAACGAATGGTATATAAACAAGTAAATATATATAAAAGCACATTACAATGATTTATAGAGTCTGATCTCTTTTAGGAAATTTAAAACAAGACTAAACTCTACAGTATCAAATAACTCTTTCATAGTATTAACATTGTAGTACATTTGACGCATAGGATCAAAGTCTATACATTCCAATAAGATGTGTTTGACCGTTAACGGTGCAAAGCAGGGTATACATTCTGGTAATTGCTCACCTTGTAATAAATATGAATGAGTATAACGTGTATGCCCTATCCTGCACCGGGCTAGGACAACATCCTCTCGACGAATGGGTCTGCTAGAAGAACGCCACTCTCCGAGTAACGGTTTAATTGGATGGAGTTTATTGTTAATTGACAAATCCCAAGCGGCTTGCCAAGAGTTACGAATATATGTGTTAATACAACTTTTAAAATCAGTATAAGTTAATTTGGTATTAGTTATATGTAAATCTAATGCTGCCTTAGCGTGCTTATCAGCTCTATCATTACCACGTATTCCTACATGGCATGGAAGCCAGCAGAAAATAATAACATTATCAATTATAAGAGAATTGTACTTTTCTAAAAGTTGAAGCACAACTGGGTTATCATGTTTGATATTACCCAGTGCTTGAAGAGACGAAAGAGAATCAGAAAAGATTACAAAATGGTCATCATCAGATTCCTGAATATAATTTAAGGCAAGTTCAATTGCCTTATGTTCAGCTGAAATGATAGAGGCCTTGTCAGGCAGGCGGCTCTTTATGCTGTGTTTGTGAACAGCTGCTGCAGCTACCTTATCTCCATGTTTAGTGCCATCTGTGTACATATGTTGAAAGTCACTGCATTACGATTTAATTTCATTAAATTTGCTTTGAAAGACAGTAGGGTCTGTATTGGATTTGTTATTATTACAAAGATCAAAAATAATTGTTGGAGTTTCCAAAGTCCACGGTGGAATTTGTGGTAAAGTACCACAAATTCCACCGTGGATTTTGAAAACTCCAACAATTAGTTTTGGCAATAAAATTTAGGTCGATTTCAGTGTCTCTCAATTTTGGTTTAATACGAAGACCAAATGGTCGAATAGCCTTCGGTTTTCGATCAAAAAGAGGTTCACAACTAGGATTAAAAACATTATCGAAAGTTGGGTTTGAAGGGTTAGACTTGAAGTTAATGGCGTATTGAAGAGCTTATTTGTCTCGTCTATGAGACAGTGATGCTTCACTGGCTTCAACATATAGACTTTCGGCTGGTGATGTACGAAAGGCACCTAAGGCGAGTCGTAATCCTAGATTATGTATAGGGTAGAGCATCTGCGACTTGCGAGCTGGAGACAAGAACGATCTAGTGTATACCCACTACTGGAAACAATAACGATCTAGTGTAAACCCACTGCTGGAGACAATAACGATCTAGTATATACCCACTACTGGAGACGAGAACGATATGGTGTATACCCACTACTGGAAACAATAACGATCTAGTGTATACCCACTGCTGGAGACAATAACGATCTAGTGTATACCCACTGCTGGAGACAATAACGATCTAGTGTATACCCACTGCTGCAAACAATAACGATCTAGTGTATACCCACTGCTGGAGACAATAACGATCTAGTGTATACCCACTGCTGAAAACAATAACGATCTAGTGTATACCCACTGCTGGAGACAAGAACGATCTAGTGTATACCCACTGCTGGAGAGTATAACGATCTAGTGTATACCCACTGCTGGAGAGTATAACGATCTAGTGTATACCCACTGCTGGAGACAATAACGATCTAGTGTATACCCACTGCTGGAGACAAGAACGATATAGTGTATACCCACTACTGGAAACAATAACGATCTAGTGTACACCCACTGCTGGAAACAATAACGATCTAGTGTATATCCACTACTGGAGACAAGAACGATATAGTGTATACCCACTGCTGGAAACAATAACGATCTAGTGTATACCCACTGCTGGAAACAATAACGATCTAGTGTATACCCACTACTGGAGACAAGAACGATATAGTGTATACCCACTGCTGGAAACAAGAACGATCTAGTGTATACCCACTACTGGAGACAAGAACGATATAGTGTATACCCACTGCTGGAAACAATAACGATCTAGTGTATACCCACTGCTGGAAACAAGAACGATCTAGTGTATACCCACTGCTGGAGACAAGAACGATCTAGTGTATACCCACTGCTGGAGAGTATAACGATCTAGTGTATACCCACTGCTGGAGAGTATAACGATCTAGTGTATACCCACTGCTGGAGACAATAACGATCTAGTGTATACCCACTGCTGGAGACAATAACGATATAGTGTATACCCACTACTGGAAACAATAACGATCTAGTGTATACCCACTGCTGGAAACAATAACGATCTAGTGTATACCCACTGCTGGCGACAAGAACGATCTAATGTATACCCACTACTGGAGACAAGAACGATCTAGTGTATACCCACTGCTGGAAACAATAACGATCTAGTGTATACCCACTACTGGAGACAAGAACGATATAGTGTATACCCACTACTGGAAACAATAACGATATAGTGTATACCCACTACTGGAAACAATAAATATCTAGTGTATACCCACTGCTGGAGACAATAACGATCTAGTGTATACCCACTACTGGAAACAATAACGATCAAGTGTATACCCACTACTGGAAACAATAACGATCAAGTGTATACCCACTGCTGGAGACAATAACGATCTAGTGTATACCCACTGCTGGAAACAATGACGATCTAGTGTATACCCACTGCCGGAAACAATGACGATCTAGTGTATACACACTACTAGAGACAAGAACGATATATTGTATACCCACTGCTGGAGACAATAACGATCTAGTGTATACCCACTACTGGAGACAATAACGATCTAGTGTATACCCACTGCTGAAAACAATAACGATCTAGTGTATACCCACTGCTGGAAACAATAACGATATAGTGTATACCCACTGCTGGAAACAATAATGATCAAGTGTATACCCACTACTGGAGACAAGAACGATATAGTGTATACCCACTGCTGGAAACAATAACGATCTAGTGTATACCCACTGCTGGAAACAATAACGATCTAGTGTATACCCACTGCTGGAAACAATAATGATCAAGTGTATACCCACTACTGGAAACAATAACGATCTAGTGTATACCCACTGCTGGAGACAATAACGATCTAGTGTATACCCACTGCTGGAGACATTAACGATCTAGTGTATACCCACTACTGGAGACGAGAACGATATAGTGTATACCCACTGCTGGAAACAATAACGATCTAGTGTACAGCCACTGCTGGAAACAATAACGATCTAGTGTATACCCACTGCTGGAAACAAAAACGATCTAGTGTATACCCACTGCTGGAGACAAGAACGATCTAGTGTATACCCACTACTGGAAACTAACGATCTAGTGTATACTCACTACTGGAGACAAGAGCGATCTAGTGTATACCCGATGCTGGAAACAATAACGATCTAATGTATACCCACTGCTGGAGACAATAACGATCAAGTGTATACCCACTGCTGTAGACAATAACAATCTAGTGTATACCCACTGCTGTAAACAATAACGATCTAGTATATACCCACTGCTGGAAACAATAACGATATAGTGTATACCCACTACTGGAGACAATATCGATCTAGTGTATACCCACTGCTGGAGACAATAACAATCTAGTGTATACCCACTACTGGAAACAATAAAGATATAGTGTATACCCACTACTGGAGACAAGAACGATCTAGTGTATACCCACTGCTGGAGACAATAACGATCTAGTGTATACCCACTGCTGGAAACAATAACGATATAGTGTGTACCCACTGCTGGATACAATAACGATCTAGTGTATACCCACTGCTGGAAACAATAACGATATAGTGTGTACCCACTGCTGGAGACAATAACGATCTAGTGTATACCCACTGCTGTAAACAATAACGATATAGTGTATACCCACTACTGGAGACAAGAACGATCTAGTGTATACCCATTGATGGAGACAATAACGATCTAGTGTATACCCACTGCTGGAAACAATAACGATATAGTGTGTACCCACTGCTGGAGACAATAACGATCTAGTGTATACCCACTGCTGTAAACAATAACGATCTGGTGTATACCCACTGCTGGAAACAATAACGATATAGTGTATACCCACTACTGGAGACAAGAACGATCTAGTGTATACCCACTGCTGGAAACAATAACGATCTAGTGTATACCCACTGCTGGAAACAATAACGATCTAGTGTATGCCCACTGCTGGAGATAATAACGATATAGTGTATTCCCAATACTGGAGACGAGAACGATCTAGTGTATATCCACTGCTGGAAACAATAACGATATAGTGTATATCCACTGCTGGAGACAAGAACGATCTAGTACATACCCACTGCTGGAAACAATAACGATCTAGTGTATACCCACTGCTGGAAACAATAAGGATCCAGTGTATACCAACTGCTGGAAACAATAACGATCTAGTGTATACCTACTGCTGGAAACAATAACGATCTAGTGTATACCCACTACTGGAGACAATAACAATCTAGTGTATACCGACTGCTGGAAACAATAACGATATAGTGTATACCCACTGCTGGAGACAAGAACGATCTAGTATATACCCACTGCTGGAGACAATCAGGATCTAGTGTATACCCACTGCTGGAAACAATAACGATCTAGTGTATACCCACTGCTGGAAACAATAACGATATAGTGTCTACCCACTGCTGGAAACAATAACGATCTAGTGTATACCCACTGCTGGAGACAAGAACGATCTAGTGTATACCCACTGCTAGAAACAATAACGATCTAGTGTATACCACTACTGGAGACAAGAACGATCTAGTGTATACCCACTGCTGGAGAAAATAACGATCTAGTGTATACCCACTACTGGAGACAAGAACGATCTAATGTATACCCACTGCTGCAGACAATAACGATCTAGTGTATACCCACTACTGGAGACAAGAACGATCTAGTGTTTACCCACTACTGGAAACAATAACGATATAGTGTATACCCACTACTGGAAACAATAACGATATAGTGTATACCCACTGCTGGAGACAATAACGATATAGTGTATACCCACTGCTGGAGACAATAACGATCTAGTGTATACCCACTGCTGGAAACAATAACGATATAGTGTGTACCCACTGCTGGAGACAATAACGATCTAGTGTATACCCACTGCTGGAAACAATAACGATATAGTGTGTACCCACTGCTGGAGACAATAAGGATCTAGTGTATACCCACTGCTGTAAACAATAACGATATAGTGTATACCCACTACTGGAGACAAGAACGATCTAGTGTATACCCATTGATGGAGACAATAACGATCTAGTGTATACCCACTGCTGGAAACGATAACGATATAGTGTGTACCCACTGCTGGAGACAATAACGATCTAGTGTATACCCACTGCTGTAAACAATAACGATCTGTTGTATACCCACTGCTGGAAACAATAACGATATAGTGTATACCCACTACTGGAGACAAGAACGAGCTAGTGTATACTCACTGCTGGAAACAATAACGATCTAGTGTATACCCACTGCTGGAAACAATAACGATCTAGTGTATGCCCACTGCTGGAGATAATAACGATATAGTGTATACCCAATACTGGAGACGAGAACGATCTAGTGTATATCCACTGCTGGAAACAATAACGATATAGTGTATATCCACTGCTGGAGACAAGAACGATCTAGTACATACCCACTGCTGGAAACAATAACGATCTAGTGTATACCCACTGCTGGAAACAATAAGGATCCAGTGTATACCAACTGCTGGAAACAATAACGATCTAGTGTATACCTACTGCTGGAAACAAGAACGATCTATTGTATACCCACTGCTGGAAACAATAACGATCTAGTGTATACCCACTACTGGAGACAAAAACAATCTAGTGTATACCGACTGCTGGAAACAATAACGATATAGTGTATACCCACTGCTGGAGACAAGAACGATCTAGTATATACCCACTGCTGGAGACAATAAGGATCTAGTGTATACCCACTGCTGGAAACAATAACGATCTAGTGTATACCCACTGCTGGAAACAATAACGATATAGTGTCTACCCACTGTTGGAAACAATAACGATCTAGTGTATACCCACTGCTGGAGACAAGAACGATCTAGTGTATACCCACTGCTGGAAACAATAACGATCTAGTGTATACCACTACTGGAGACAAGAACGATCTAGTGTATACCCACTGCTGGAGAAAATAACGATCTAGTGTATACCCACTACTGGAGACAAGAACGATCTAGTGTATACCCACTGCTGCAGACAATAACGATCTAGTGTATACCCACTACTGGAGACAAGAACGATCTAGTGTATACCCACAACTGGAAACAATAACGATATAGTGTATACCCACTGCTGGAGACAATAACGATCTAGTGTATACCCACTGCTGGAGACAAGAACGATCTAGTGTATACCCACTACTGGAGACAAGAACGATCTAGTGTATACCCACTGCTGGAGACAATAACGATCTAGTGTATACCCAATACTGGAGACAATAACGATCTAGTGTATACCCACTGCTGGAAACAATAACGATCTAGTGTATACCCACTGCTGGAAACAATAACGATCTAGTGTATACCCACTTCTGGAGACAATAACGATCTAGTGTATACCCACTACTTGAGACAAGAACGATCTAGTGTATACCCACTGCTGGAGACAATAACGATCTAGTGTATACCCACTACTGGAGACAAGAACGATCTAGTGTATACCGACTGCTGGAAACAATAACGATCTAGTGTATACCCACTGCTGGAAACAATAACGATCAAGTGTATACCCACTACTGGAGACAAGAACGATCTAGTGTATACCCATTGCTGGAGACAATAACGATCTAGTGTATACCCACTGCTGGAAACAATAACGATCTAGTTTATACCCACTGCTGGAGACAATAACGATCTAGTGTAAACCCACTGCTGGAAACAATGACGATCTAGTGTATACCCACTGCTGGAGACAATAACAATCTAGTGTATAACCACTGCTGGAAACAATGACGATCTAGTGTATACCCACTACTGGAGACAAGAACGGTATAGTGTATAGCCACTACTGGAAACAATAACGATCTAATGTATACCCACTGCTGGAAACAAGAACGATCTAGTGTATACCCACTGCTGGAGACAAAAACATTATAGTGTATACACACTACTGGAAACAATAACGATATAGTGTATACCAACTGCTGGAGACAATAACGATCTAGTGTATACCCACTACTGGAGACAAGAACGATCTAGTGTATACCCACTGCTGGAGACAATAACGATCTAGTGTGTACCCACTACTGGAGACAAGAACGATCTAGTGTATACCCACTGCTGGAGATAATAACGATCTAGTGTATACCCACTACTGGAGACAAGAACGATCTAGTGTATACCGACTGCTGGAAACAAGAACGATCTAGTGTATACCCAATGCTGGAAACAATAACGATCAACTGTATACCCACTACTGGAGACAAGAACGATCTAGTGTATACCCACTGCTGGAGACAATAACGATCTAGTGTATACCCACTGCTGGAAACAATAACGATCTAGTTTATACCCACTGCTGGAGACAATAACGATCTAGTGTAAACCCACTGCTGGAAACAATGACGATCTAGTGTATATCCACTGCTGGGGACAAGAACGATCTAGTATATAACCACTGCTGGAAACAATGACGATCTAGTGTATACCCACTGCTGGAGACAAAAACATTATAGTGTATACATACTACTGTAAACAATAACGATATAGTGTATACCCACTACTGGAGACAATAACGATCAAGTGTATACACACTGCTGGAAACAATAACGTTATAGTGTATACCCACTACTGGAAAAAATAACGATTTAGTGTATACCCACTGCTGGAGACAAGAACGATCTAGTGTATACCAACTGCTGGAGACAAAAACATTATAGTGTATACACACTACTGGAAACAATAACGATCTAATGTATACCCACTGCTGGAAACAATAACGATATAGTGTATACCCACTGCTGGAGACAAAAACGATATAGTGTATAATTACCCACTGCTGGAGACAAGAACGATATAGTGTATACCAACTGCTGGAGACAAGAACGATATAGTGTATACCCACTACTGGAGACAAGAACGATCTAGTGTATAACCACTGCTGGAGACAATAACGATCAAGTGTATACCCACTGCTGGAGACAATAACGATATAGTGTATACCCTCTACTGGAGACAATAACGATCTAGTGTATACCCACTGCTGGAAACAATAACGATATAGTGTATACCCTCTACTGGAGACAAGAACAATCTAGTGTATACCCACTGCTGGAAACAATAACGATATAGTGTATACCCACTACTGGAGAAAAGAACGATCTAGTGTATAACCACTCATGGAGACAATAACGATCAAGTGTATACCCACTGCTGGAGACAATAACGATATAGTGTATACCCTCTACTGGAGACAATAACGATCTAGTGTATACCCACTGCTGGAAACAATAACGATATAGTGTATACCCTCTACTGGAGACAAGAACGATCTAGTGTATACCCACTGCTGGAAACAATAACGATATAGTGTATACCCACTACTGGAAACAATAACGATATAGTGTATACCCACTACTGGAGACAAGAACGATCTAGTGTATACCCACTGCTGGAAACAATAACGATATAGTGTATACCCACTACTGGAAACAATAACGATATAGTGTATACCCACTACTGGAGACAAGAACGATCTAGTAAATACCCACTGCTGGAGACAAGAACGATATAGTGTATACCCACTGCTGGACACAATAACGATCTAGTGTATACCCACTGCTGGAAACAATAACGATATAGTGTATACGCACTGCTGGAGACAAGAACGATCTAGTGTATACCCACTGCTGGAGACAAGAACGATATAGTGTATACCCACTGCTGGAGACAAGAACGATCTAGTGTATACCATCTACTGGAGATAAGAACGATCTAGTGTATACCCACTGCTGGAAACAATAACGATATAGTGTATACCCACTACTGGAAACAATAACGATATAGTGTATACCCACTGCTGGAGACAAGAACGATCTAGTGTATACCCACTGCTGGAGACAAGAACGATATAGTGTATACCCACTGCTGGTGACAAGAACGATATAGTGTATACCCACTGATGGAAACAATAACGATATAGTGTATACCCACTGCTGGAGACAAGAACGATATAGTGTATACCCACTGCTGGAAACAATAACGATCAAGTGTATACCCACTGCTGGAGACAATAACGATATAGTGTATACCCTCTACTGGAGACAATAACGATCTAGTGTATACCCACTGCTGGAAACAATAACGATATAGTGTATACCCTCTACTGGAGACAAGAACGATCTAGTGTATACCCACTGCTGGAAACAATAACGATATAGTGTATACCCACTACTGGAAACAATAACGATATAGTGTATACCCACTGCTGGAGACAAGAACGATCTAGTGTATACCCACTGCTGGAGACAAGAACGATATAGTGTATACCCACTGCTGGAGACAAGAACGATCTAGTGTATACCCACTGCTGGAAACAATAACGATATAGTGTATACCCACTACTGGAAACAATAACGATATAGTGTATACCCACTACAGGAGACAAGAACGATCTAGTGTATACCCACTGCTGGAGACAAGAACGATATAGTGTATACCCACTGCTGGAAACAATAACGATATTATAGTGTATACCCACTGCTGAAAACAATAACGATATAGTGTATACCCACTGCTGGAGACAAGAACGATCTAGTGTATACCCACTGCTGGAGACAAGAACGATATAGTGTATACCCACTGCTGGAGACAAGAACGATATAGTGTATACCCACTGCTGGAAACAATAACGATATAGTGTATACCCACTGCTGGAGACGAGAACGATATAGTGTATACCCACTGCTGGAAACAATAACGATCAAGTGTATACCCACTGCTGGAGACAAGAACGATATAGTGTATACCCACTACTGGAAACAATAACGATATAGTGTATACCCACTGCTGGAGACAAGAACGATCTAGTGTATCCCCACTACTGGAGACAATAACGATCAAGTGTATACCCACTGCTGGAGACAAGAACGATCAAGTGTATACCCACTGCTGGAAACAATAACGATCTAGTGTATACCCACTGCTGGAGACAAGAACGATATAGTGTATACCCACTGCTGGAGACAAGAACGATATAGTGTATACCCACTGCTGGAGACAAGAACGATCTAGTGTATCCCCACTACTGGAGACAATAACGATCAAGTTTATACCCACTGCTGGAGACAAGAACGATCTAGTGTATACCCACTGCTGGAAACAATAACGATCTAGTGTATACCCACTACTGGAAACAATAACGATCTAGTGTATACCCACTGCTGGAAACAATAACGATCTAGTGTATACCCACTGCTGGAGACAATAACGATATAGTGAATACCACTGCTGGAAACAAGAACGATCTAGTGTATCCCCACTACTGGAGACAATAACCATATAATGTATACCCACTGCTGGAAACAATAACGACCTAGTGTATACCCACTGCTGGAGACAATAACGATCTAGTGTATACCCACTGCTGGACCAATAATAACGATCTAGTGTATACCCACTGCTGGAGACAATAACGATCTAGTTTATCCCCACTACTGGAGACAATAACGATATAGTGTATACCGACTGCTGGAAACAATAACGATCTAGTGTATACCCACTGCTGGAGACAATAACGATCTAGTGTATACCCACTGCTGGAGACAAGAACGATCTAGTGTATACCCACTGCTGGAAACAATAACGATCTAGTGTATACCCACTGCTGGAAACAATAACGATATAGTGTATACCCACTGCTGGAGACAAGAACGATATAGTGTATACCCACTGCTGGAAACAATAACGATCTAATGTATACCCACTGCTGGAGACAAGAACGATCTAGTGTATACCCACTGCTGGACACAAGAACGATATAGTGTATACCCACTACTGGAAACAATAACGATCTAGTGTATACCCACTGCTGGAAACAATAACGATCTAGTGTATACCCACTGCTGGAGACAAGAACGATCTAGTGTATCCCCACTACTGGAAACACTAACGATCAAGTGTATACCCACTGCTGGAGACAAGAACGATCTAGTGTATACCCACTGCTGGAGACAAGAACGATATAGTGTATACTCACTGCTGGAAACAATAACGATCTAGTGTATACCCACTGCTGGAGACAATAACGATCTAGTGTATCCCCACTACTGGAGACAATAACGATCAAGTGTATACCCACTGCTGGAGACAAGAACGATCTAGTATATACCCACTGCTGGAGAAAATAACGATCTAGTGTATACCCACTGCTGGGAACAAGAACGATCTAGTGTATACCCACTACTGGAAACAATAACGATCTAGTGTATACCCACTGCTGGAAACATTAACGATCTAGTGTATACCCACTGCTGGAAACAATAACGATCTAGTTTATACCCACTACTGGAAACAATAACGATCAAGTGTATACCCACTGCTGGAGACAAGAACGATCTAGTGTATACCCACTGCTGGAAACAAGAACGATATAGTGTATACCCACTGCTGGAGACAAGAACGATCTAGTGTATCCCCACTACTGGAGACAATAACGATCAAGTGTATACCCTCTGCTGGTGGGAGACAAGAACGATCTAGTGTATACCCTCTGCTGGAGACAAGAACGATATAGTGTATACCCACTACTGGAAACAAGAACGATCTAGTGTATACGCACTGCTGGAAACAAGAACGATATAGTGTATACCCACTGCTGGAGACAAGAACGATCTCGTGTATCCCCACTACTGGAGACAATAACGATCAAGTGTATACCCTCTGCTGGAGGGAGACAAGAACGATCTAGTATATACCCTCTGCTGGAGACAAGAACGATCTAGTGTATACCCACTACTGGAAACAATAACGATCTAGTGTATACCCACTACTGGAAACAATAACGATCTAGTGTATACCCACTACTGGAACCAATAACGATCTAGTGTATACCCACTGCTGGAAACAATAACGATCTAGTGTATACCCACTGCTGGAGACAAGAACGATCTAGTGTATCCCCACTACTGGAGACACTAACGATCAAGTGTATACCCACTGCTGGAGACAAGAACGATCTAGTGTATACCCACTGCTGGAGACAAGAACGATATAGTGTATACTCACTGCTGGAAACAATAACGATCTAGTGTATACCCACTGCTGGAGACAATAACGATCTAGTGTATCCCCACTACTGGAGACAATAACGATCAAGTGTATACCCACTGCTGGAGACAAGAACGATCTAGTATATACCCACTGCTGGATAAAATAACGATCTAGTGTATACCCACTGCTGGGAACAAGAACGATCTAGTGTATACCCACTACTGGAAACAATAACAATCTAGTGTATACCCACTGCTGGAAACATTAACGATCTAGTGTATACCCACTGCTGGAAACAATAACGATCTAGTTTATACCCACTACTGGAAACAATAACGATCAAGTGTATACCCACTGCTGGAGACAAGAACGATCTAGTGTATACCCACTGCTGGAAACAAGAACGATATAGTGTATACCCACTGCTGGAGACAAGAACGATCTAGTGTATCCCCACTACTGGAGACAATAACGATCAAGTGTATACCCTCTGCTGGAGGGAGACAAGAACGATCTAGTGTATACCCTCTGCTGGAGACAAGAACGATATAGTGTATACCCACTACTGGAAACAAGAACGATCTAGTGTATACCCACTGCTGGAAACAAGAACGATATAGTGTATACCCACTGCTGGAGACAAGAACGATCTCGTGTATCCCCACTACTGGAGACAATAACGATCAAGTGTATACCCTCTGCTGGAGGGAGACAAGAACGATCTAGTGTATACCCTCTGCTGGAGACAAGAACGATCTAGTGTATACCCACTACTGGAAACAATAACGATCTAGTGTATACCCACTACTGGAAACAATAACGATCTAGTGTATACCCACTACTGGAACCAATAACGATCTAGTGTATACCCACTGCTGGAAACAATAACGATCTAGTGTATACCCACTGCTGGAGACAAGAACGATCTAGTGTATACCCACTACTGGAAACAATAACGATCTAGTGTATATCCACTGCTGGAAACAATAACGATATAGTGTATACCCACTGCTCGAGACAAGAACGATCTAATTATAACCACTACTGGAAACAATAACGATCTAGTGTATATCCACTGCTGGAAACAATAACGATAAAGTGTATACCCACTGCTGGAAACAATAACGATATAGTGTATACCCACTGCTGGAGACAAGAACGATCTAGTGTATCCCCACTACTGGAGACAATAACGATCAAGTGTATACCCACTGCTGGAGACAAGAACGATCTAGTGTATACCCACTGCTGGAAACAATAACGATCTAGTGTATACCCACTGCTGGAGCAATAACGATCTAGTGTATACCCACTGCTGGAAACAATGACGATATAGTGTATACCCACTGCTGGAAACAATGACGATCTAGTGTATACCCACTACTGGAAACAATAACGATCTAGTGTATACCCACTGCTGGAGACAAGAAGGATCTAGTGTTTACCCACTACTGGAAACAATAACGATCTAGTGTATATCCACTGCTGGAAACAATATCGATATAGTGAATACCACTGCTGGAGACAAGAACGATCTAGTGTATACCCACTACTGGAAACAATAACGATGTAGTGTATATCCACTGCTGGAAACAATAACGATAATAGTGTATACCCACTGCTGGAAACAATAACGATATAGTGTATACCCACTGCTGGAGACAAGAACGATCTAGTGTATACCCACTGCTGGAAACAATAACGATATAGTGTATACCCACTGCTGGAAACAATAACGATCTAGTGTATAACCAGTACTGGAGACAAGAACGATCTAGTGTATACCCACTGCTGGAGACAAGAACGATCTAGTGTATGCCCACTGCTGGAAACAATAACGATCTAGTGTATACCCACTGCTGGAGACAAGAACGATCTAGTGTATACCCACTGCTGGAAACAATAACGATCTAGTGTATACCCACTGCTGGAAACAATAACGATCTAGTGTATACCCACTACTGGATACAAAAACGACCTAGTGTATTCCCTCTACAGCTATATCGATTCTATCATTGACAGACCTAGAACAGTGTAGTGTATACACTCTGCTGGAGACAAGAATAAACAAGTGGTGACAAAATAATCTGAATTAGTCTACTTTTACATTGCAATAAGTTACGACTACTCTATTCTATAAATGTATGATGGACACCTAATATAAAATATTAGATTATCGTGCACTTAATATTAAAGCGTCGTCCAAGATAACCTTACCTCACTGATAAGGAGCATTTAACTCAAACCTTTATAGCAATGTCTTGTGATTGGCCAATACATCTAAGCAAGGAAGTTCAGATAGTACTTTTCAGATATTGTGACCCTATGTTGGTAAAATCAGATAGACAAACACCGATACATCAACACTATGGCTAAATGTGAGTAATTCATTGTACTATCAATCAAATCTAATTATAACCTTTACACGACCAGTTATATCACTTTATACTAACTAACTAGTATCACAGTTATGTGTAGGTCAAACAAAATGTGAAGATTATTTCTAAAAGAAATCGATTCAGAACATTAGTTAGTTTGACCTTCTCGTAACTATAGTATTGCGCTTGTTTAGTATAGATTGTTTCATAAAAATGAGCAGTGTGTCAAAATACACGTGTTGCTGTATTTCTTTTTTGTTGTTTTTTGACAAATCGAATATTAAATGATCGTTAACATATTTCTTTCTTTGCGGTGTATGCCCTTTGAGTACAAATCTCGGGACTGACGTATACAAGACATGCGCAGTGATAATGTCCGCCGAGTCAAAATATGACAGTCCCAATGATAACGTTCACCGGACCGAACGTACATACATGTCGGACTATTTGTGATAACAGATTCGGCACAAAATAACAAATAGGACACACGAAAGTGAATGAAATGGGCTGTCAAATTAGAAAATGTATATGGACCTCAGATTTTTCCTGGGTCCATGTACATTTATAGTCTGACTAACCTGTCCATAAGCTTTCATATAGCAGTCATGATGTACTATATGTTTATTAGAACCACACATGCGTCATCCGAACGAACTTACGTACTGTCATTACATTTGTTTTGGATAAAATGTAAAGTGACACGCTTATATTTGTATATGTTGGAACAGAGGCTGGTGGATATCGGAAAATTATTTCAATTTGTTGTTAAACGTAACGCTGTAAAACATATCTATGTCTCGCCACTTAGCTGAAGGTAATGTGATGTAAATGATTGGACACCGTTTGAAAACCTCCTTTGCTAGTGATAGTTAAACCATTGATCAATAATGAAAAGATGACAGGAACATCATCTTTTTGAATGGGCTTAAACTGTACGATTATTTATGACTCGTCAACACTTAGTCAATTATCTAAGGTTATTAAGAGCTTCTCCAGTTAGAGTGTAAATATAAATAGAAATCCAGGAACCGTGACATTCTACTGAAAATAAGCCGATGGTTCTTTAACCTGAGAATAGTCTCCGTAACACTGGACCGCTTGTTTACGTCCCGGTCCGATGGACGGACGAGGCTCAGGAATTCATGCCCATGAACCCACGGACGAAACCCAGTGGTGTAAGTGAAGCTCAAACACGTGGTCTTTAGATTGACAGTCTACCGTTGTATCCACTGAATCACTTCGGCTTTTGGGTGAATATTTGTTAATGAATTTACATTTTGACTTGTTGTGTACTATATGAAACCGCCTCAGGTGTATTTATTACTTTTAATTTAGTCATTGAGAACTAGTCAGTAACTATGTATTCCAGTCACATATAACAACTGTCTTTCAGTCACATATAACAACTGACATTCAGCCACAGAGAACTGTTTTCATTCAGTCGCAGAGAAGTAGACGTATTTATTATTTTCATTCAGCCACAGAGAACTACTTCCATTGAGTAGTAGATAATTTATTAGTTGTATATTAGTCACAAAGAACTACTTTCATTCAGCCACAGAGAACAATATTCAGTTGCAGTGAACAACTTTCATTCATCAATAGAGAACTGTTTTCATTCTTTACAGAGAACTACTTTCATTCAGTCACATATAACGACATTTATGCAGTCACAGGTAACTACCTCTATACTGTCATAGAAAACTACTTTCATCCAGTCACATATTATTACTTTCATTCAGCCACAGAGAACTAGTCGATAATGTATTACTTGTATATCAGTCTCAGAGATCTACTTTTCATCTAGAGTCGTGGAACTAGAACACATTGTTCCTGAATCAATTTGGATTGAAATCAAAGATCAAAGTCAATCTTTTATGGTATGCACTGTTTACCGACCTCCACACTATGCAGTTGAATTCTGGGACAGGGTTAATATATGTATTGAAAAAGTATTGGAAACACAAACTAATATTTTCATCTTGGGGGATATAAACGAAGACCAATTAAATCCATGTAACCATAAATTTCGAGATATACTATCATTCAATGACATGACCAATATTATCAAAGAGCCAACACGTGTAACTAACACTACTAGTACATTGTTAGATCCTATCGCCATTTCGAACCAGATAAAATGTCTTGATTCAGGTGTTTTTGAAACACCTGCTCAAATAAGTGACCATTACGGTACATATGCATTTTTAAAAAGTAATGTCTCTGTAAACAAACCTTTCAAACGAAGAGTTTGGAATTATAAGCGAGCTGATTTTAATACATTGAATAACCTAATTTTATCGACGGACTGGTCAATATTACTTAACGGCTCTGTAAATTCTGCTGCAAATTCTTTTAATACAAAATTAATCGAGTTGGTAAAATTATGTATCCCAAATAGTCTTGTCACAATCCGGCCAAAAGATAAGCTATGGTACAACTCTGAGATTCGACATATTTCACGTAAACGTGACAAACAAAAAGTCATGGCTCTCAGCTCAGGTAATATATCTGATTGGCAAAATTATAAAAAACTCAGAAATAAGGTAAATAACATGAAAAAACATGCTAAAGAACTATTTTATAATAATCTTGAATACTCAATATGTGAAATGCACTCATCTAATCCACGCAATTATTGGAAAACTATCAAAATGCTTATTAAGGATAATTCTAAAAGTTGTGACACAGTACCACCACTCATTAACACTAATAATTCGTATTCTGTGTCTGATGTGGATAAAGCTAATACTTTAAATGACTATTTCATATCAATTTCATCAATTGATGATTCTCATGTAAGTCTACCAGCATTTAGGTAAAAAACTAACACCATGTTAAGTGACTTTAATATCACGGAAACAGAAATAACTGATATTTTAACCATTTTAGCTTTACATAAAGCCACTGGACATGATGAAATTAGTCACCGTATGTTAAAGGAAACTTCTAAAACGATTTGTCGTCCCCTTTCTATATTGTTCAATCGGTCACTTCAAGAAAATGAATATCCAAATGCTTGTAAATTAGCCAATGTAATGCCTCTGTTTAAAAATGGAGCAAAAGACTTCCCATCTAATTATAGACCAATTTCCCTTATCAGCTGTGTGGGGAAGGTAACGGAGCGCGTTGTATTTAAACATATTTATAATTATTTACATACAAACAATCTAATATATGAAAAGCAATCTGGTTTCTTACCCGGTCATTCCACCGTTTATCAACTAATTGACATTAACAATCAAATATGTAAAGCTATTGATGAAAAAAGTCTACATGCATGGTATTTTGTGATATTTCAAAGGGATTCGATCGTGTGTGGCATAAAGGTTTAATTTTCAAACTTCGTCAACACGGAATATTAGGCAATCTAATTAAATGGATAACTAACTATTTGACAAATCGAAATCAAAGGGTCTTTGTCCAATCTTCCTTTTCAGAAATAAAATACTTAAATTCAGGTGTACCACAAGGTTCTGTTCTAGGACCGCTATTGTTTTTAATTTATGTAAATGATATTGCTGATTCTTTAATTAGCACAACTAGACTTTTTGCTGACGATAGCTCTCTTACAGTATCTACATCGGACAAGATCTCTATTTGGGCAAAACAGTGGCTAGTCAATTTCAATCCGTCTAAAACGGAAGTTATGTTCTGTTCTCTGATAGAGAGACAAATTCCAGCTTTACTTTTTAATAATACACAGCTTACATACGTTGACCACCATAAACATCTTGGAATAACATTTAGTAATGATGGGACCTGGCATGAGCATATTTCAAATATCGTATCTTCAGCTTCCAAAGTTCTCGGCTCAATGAGATTGATGAAATTTAATTTGAAACGCAAAACTCTAAACCAAATATATACATCTTATCTTCGACCTATATTAGAATATGCATCAATAGTATGGGATAATTGTTCTATTTATGAAAAGCATACTCTTGAAAAAATACAATATGAAGCCGCAAGAATCGTAACGGGTCTCACACGTTCTGTATCTAAAGAAAAGTTATTAAATGAAATTGGTTGGGTTTCTTTGGAAGATAGGAGAAAAATACAAAAACTTATTTTAGTTTATAAAGAAAAAAATGGAGACTTACCTAGCTATTTGAACGAAATATTTCCTTCAGCTATATCCGATTCAAACCCTTATAATTTAAGAAATAACTCCAATTTTGTAACATTATCCAGACGTACAGAATTGTACTCAAGGTCAATTATTCCTTCCGCACTTAAACTATGGAACGAACTTGATATATGTATTCGTGAATCACCTTCACTTTTAACCTTCAAAAGCAAACTGAAACAGCATTTTAAACCTCAATTTGTACCCAAGTTCTTTTTGTACGGCGAAAGATACCTAGCAGTTCAACATGCCCGTTTAAGAAACAATTGCAGTAACTTAAACGCTGATCTATATATTAACCATCTAAGGGATAATCCGATTTGTATTTGTGGAAATGAATTTGAAGATGCAGAGCATTTTATTTTCCGATGTAACCGTTCTAGGAATGAAAGGCATCCGCTTTTTACCAATACTCGTGAATTTTACCCCTTAAGTACACGAAAATTGCTGTTCGGCAATTCAGATGTCTCTATCGTTCAAAATCAATTTATTTTTCAAGAATTTCAAAAATATATCAAAAACACTCAACGTTTTCAAATCGAGTAATTTATTAGAAAAGTTTGTTACACGTAGCTGTCGGTGCTTTAATTCGAACAATATGTTGGGCGAATGTAGGGTTTCAATAGAGATGGGCCGCAGGGCAGGATTATCAGGCGGGGATTTTCCCCCTCCATTTTTTTTTCTCACCTTTTTGTGTTATTTCTTTCTAAAGTTTCTATTATTATTTTTTTTTCAAATTCACCCATATTACAAATGTTATTATATTTCATTCCGGTATACGTAATATATCAATATTGAAGGTATGGAGATAACTGTAACTAATGTTGTTATAACTTGTAGTTCAATCAATTTGCGTATGTTATATATAAATATGAAAGTACATGTAGTTCATTGTACTGAATAAAAACAGTGAATGATTCATTCACAGAGAACTGCTTTCATTCAGTCAAGATAATTACTTTCAATTCCGTCACAGAGCAATACTAATATTCAGCCACAGAAAACTACTTTCATACAATAACATATAATTACTTTCATTCAGCCAACTTGTCGTATTCATTCCTCCGTGGTGCCACTGAGTTCCGTCGGTGTGTTCTTGGGCAAGACACTTTACCTTAGCCTCGTCCGTCGGATGGGGACGTAAACCGGGCGGTCCCGTGTATCGGTCTATTCTCCGAGCACGTTAAAGAACCATAGGAATCTATTCGATAATAAGAGTAGGGCAGGTTCCCGGATTCCTATGTATCCTTCCTCTCTCTCTGGGGCGGCTCTAAATAACCTATACTGTGTTGATGAGCCGTTAAACAACATTCAATTATGTTAACTCTGAGAACTACTTTCATTCAATCCTAGAGGACTATTTACTCTCATTTAGGATTTACAAAACTCGTATCATTTAAGCCATATAGAAATATTCATATGAACATTCGACTATACATAACTCCAGATGTTGTTTTTTTCAGCGTTGGTGGTCATTCTTCTTGTTTCCTTTGTTTGTTATGTAAATGGTAAGTTGAACTCTTCACTACTTTTTTAAACAGATTTATAAGAATATTTTAACAAATCGTACAATGAACCGCGGCGGCTGCTTATCTGTGGAAATACAGGTAGCTCAATCGTTATACTTTGCAGTCAGTAGATTAGAGATTATGGTGACCTTGAGCTTTGACTGACAATACCCCAAAAGTGTTCCTACTCCCACCTAGGGAAATATACATGACGTTTCTTAATGATGGGTGTATATGCTTTTGAAATCATGCTACATAATTCATATTTCCATAAAGGCATGGTGACCTTGTCCTTCAACCATCCAAAACAATGCGGTTCTTTCTTTCTACAAGCGCAATGTACCTGTTTGGGTGTTATAGTTTCAAAATTATCGCCTGGAATGAGAAATTGTTTATGGATGACCCCTTAAAAAATAGTACAAGAGAGACAACTACCATCAGTGTATTTTCAGACGGTATAATAGCCATTTCTACTGAGACATAGTGAACGCGTGAGCTCCTCATTGAAAAGTTAAAATGATTCTAAAATAATATTTTGTTCAACAGTGTTATCAATTGAATGTACATGTCATCATAACTTCTACCAGGAACCTATTTTTCTAAACTCCCAGTTTCTTTCTGCAAGTCTGAAATAGTTTGACTATTTGGGGGAAATGAAAACCAGAAGTACAGTTTTACCATATAAAAAGATTTATTCCAAAACATTTTTTTTCCATAAGAATTCCATCGAATTTCATGTCATGCCTAAACAGTCTTGATCAACATGAAAAACACGATCATTCTGACAACTACTTCGACTAGATGGGTGCCTTTTGGTGCACGTGTCGCCTGTTCTAGAAAGTATTTAAAAAGCATTCATCTAAGGATCATCCATGTGAAGTTTGGTCAAGACAACTGACAACACGAAGAGTGATTCCAATAGATCACTTTCCAATAGATCACCTTGAGCCTTCAGCTCAGGTGATATAAAAAGAACATTGGATTATGATCACCATTTTGATGACCTGGACCGCGATCTTTACTTATTTCTTGTAGCTATGTGGCTTGAGCCATCATGTGTAAGTGTTATGAATAAGTGAAATTATGCAATAATACCTCATTATATAATGTGACTCTAGGTTAACATAGTGCCTGTTCTTAGCAAAAACTGAACGATGCCTTCGTATGTGTTGCCATAGTAAAATTAACACATATTCATATGTCTCTACTTTTTTTTTGAAAAGGCAAGACAAAAAATGCAACACTAAAACATCAACAAAAAGCAAAGCAAATGTTCCACAGAATAATGCATTTCATTATTAAAGGGACTGTTGGTGATTTTCAAGTTTAGTACGAACGCTTTAAAGACACATTTCCCAACGCTACTTGGTCAGTGAAAAAGCATGGGAAGCTTGAATATTTACAGCCAGCACGCTTCATGGCTGATCAACTCAGGTATATAAATTGAGGCCACTCTTAGTTTTTAGCTCTACTGGCCAAGCTTATGGGATCGTGTGTTGTCCGTCTTCCGTCGTCCGTTAACTTTTGCTTGTGTACACTCTAGAGGCCACATTTCTGATGCAATCATCATGAAACTTTGTCAGAATGTTTGTCTAAATGAAATCTCGGTCAAGTTCGACAATGGGTCATGTTGGGTCAAAAACTAGGTCACTAGGTCAAATACTTGAAAAAACTTGTGTACACTCTAGAGGTCATATTTGTTACCCAATCTTGATGAAACTTTGTCAAATTGTTTATCTTAATTATATCTTGATCAAGTTCGGAAATGGGTCACATGAAGTTAAAAACTAGGTCACTAGGTCAAACATTGGAAAAACCTTGTGTACACTCTAGAGGCCATATTTTTGACCCGAGCTTGATGCAACTTTGTCAGAATGTTTGTCTTAATTATATCTTGGTCAAGTTTGAAAATGGGTCACATGGGGTTAAAAACTAGGTCACTAGGTCAAATACTTGAAAAACCTTGTGTACACTCTAGAAGCCGTATTTCTGACCCAATCTTGATGAAACTTTGTCAAAATGTTTGTCTTAATTATAACTTGGTCAAGTTCAAAAATGGGTCACATGGTGTTAAAAACTAGGTCACTAGGTCAAACTTTGGAAAAACCGTGTGTACACTCTAGAGGCCATATTTTTGACCCGATCTTGATGAAACTTTGTCAGAATGTTTGTCCCAATGAAATCTCGGTCAAGTTCAAAAATGGGTCATGTGGGATCAAAAACTAGGTCACTAGGTCACTAGGTCAAATACTTCAAAAACCTTGTGTACACTGTAGAGGTCATATTTGTTACCCAATCTTGATGAAACTTTGTCAAATTGTTTATCTTAATTATATCTTGATCAAGTTCGGAAATGGGTCACATGAAGTTAAAAACTAGGTCACTAGGTCAAACATTGGAAAAACCTTGTGTACACTCTAGAGGCCATATTTTTGACCCGAGCTTGATGCAACTTTGTCAGAATGTTTGTCTTAATTATATCTTGGTCAAGTTTGAAAATGGGTCACATGGGGTTAAAAACTAGGTCATTAGGTCAAATACTTGAAAAACCTTGTGTACACTCTAGAAGCCGTATTTCTGACCCAATCTTGATGAAACTTTGTCAAAATGTTTGTCTTAATTATAACTTGGTCAAGTTTAAAAATGGGTCACATGGTGTTAAAAACTAGGTCACTAGGTCAAACTTTGGAAAAACCGTGTGTACACTCTAGAGGCCATATTTTTGACCCGATCTTGATGAAACTTTGTCAGAATGTTTGTCTCAATGAAATCTCGGTCAAGTTCAAAAATGGGTCATGTGGGATCAAAAACTAGGTCACTAGGTCAAATACTTCAAAAACCTTGTGTACACTGTAGAGGTCATATTTGTTACCCAATCTTGATGAAACTTTGTCAAATTGTTTATCTTAATTATATCTTGATCAAGTTCGGAAATGGGTCACATGAAGTTAAAAACTAGGTCACTAGGTCAAACATTGGAAAAACCTTGTGTACACTCTAGAGGCCATATTTTTGACCCGAGCTTGATGCAACTTTGTCAGAATGTTTGTCTTAATTATATCTTGGTCAAGTTTGAAAATGGGTCACATGGGGTTAAAAACTAGGTCACTAGGTCAAATACTTGAAAAACCTTGTGTACACTCTAGAAGCCGTATTTCTGACCCAATCTTGATGAAACTTTGTCAAAATGTTTGTCTTAATTATAACTTGGTCAAGTTCAAAAATGGGTCACATGGTGTTAAAAACTAGGTCACTAGGTCAAACTTTGGAAAAACCGTGTGTACACTCTAGAGGCCATATTTTTGACCCGATCTTGATGAAACTTTGTCAGAATGTTTGTCTCAATGAAATCTCGGTCAAGTTCAAAAATGGGTCATGTGGAATCAAAAACTAGGTCACTAGGTCAAATACTTGAAAAAACTTGTGTACATTCTAGAGGTCATATTTGTTACCAAATCTTGATGAAACTTTGTCAAATTGTTTATCTTAATTATATCTTGATCAAGTTCGGAAATGGGTCACATGAAGTTAAAAACTAGATCACTAGGTCAAATATTGGAAAAACCTTGAGTACACTCTAGAGGCCATATTTTTGACCCGAGCTTGATGCAACTTTGTCAGAATGTTTGTCTTAATTATATCTTGGTCAAGTTTGAAAATGGGTCACATGGGGTTAAAAACTAGGTCACTAGGTCAAATACTTCAAAAACCTTGTGTACACTGTAGAGGTCATATTTGTTACCCGATGTTGATGAAACTTTGTCAAATTGTTTATCTTAATTATATCTTGATCAAGTTCGGAAATGGGGTCACATGAAGTCAAAAAACTAGGTCACTAGGTCAAATATTGGAAAAACCTTGTGTACACTCTAGAGGCCATATTTTTGACCCGAGCTTGATGCAACTTTGTCAGAATGTTTGTCTTAATTATATCTTGGTCAAGTTTGAAAATGGGTCACATGGGGTTAAAAAACTAGGTCACTAGGTCAAATACTTGAAATACCTTGTGTACACTCTAGAAGCCGTATTTCTGACCCAATCTTGATGAAACTTTGTCAAAATGTTTGTCTTAATTATATCTTGGTCAAGTTCAAAAATGGGTAACGTGGTTTAAAAAACTAGGTCACTAGGTCAAACTTTGGAAAAACCGTGTGTACACTCTAGAGGCCATGTTTTTGACCAGATCTTGATGCAATTTTGTCAGAATATTTGTCTCAATTATAGCTTGCTAAAGTTCGAAAATGGGTCACACAGCTTCAAAAACTAGGTCACTAGGTCAAATACTTGGAAAAACCTTGTGTACACTCTAGAGGCCATATTTCTTACCCTATCTTGATGAAACTTTGTCGAAATGTTGTCTTAATTATATTTTTGGTCTAGTTCGAAAATGGGTCCCATGGGTCAAAAACTAGGTAATTCCGTCCGTCCGTTAACTTTGCTTGTGTACACTCTAGAGGCCACATTTCTGATGGCAATTCATCATGAAACTTTGTCAGAATGTTTGTTTCAATGAAATCTCGGTCAAGTTAAAAAAATGGGTCATGTGGGGTCAAAAAACTAGGTCACTAGGTCCAAATACTTGAAAAAAAAATTGTGTACACTCTAGGAGGTCATATTTGTTTACCCAATCTTGATAAAACTTTGTCCAAATTGTTTATCTTAATTATATCGATCAAGTTCGGAAATGGGTCACATGAAGTTAAAAACTAGGTCACTAGATCAAATATTGGAAAAAACCTTGTGTACACCTCTAGAGGGCCATATTTTTGACCCGAGCTTGATGCAAACTTTGTCAGAATGTTTGTCTTAATAATATCTTGGTCAAGTTTGAAAAATGGGTCACATAGGGTTAAAAAAACTAGGCCCACTAGGGTCAAATACTTGGAAAAAACCTTGTGTACACTCTAGAAGCCGTATTTCTAACCCAATCTTGATGAAACTTTGTCAAAATGTATGTCCTTAATTATATCTTGGTCAAGTTCAAAAAATGGGGTCACGTGGTGTTAAAAACTAGGTCACTAGGTCAAACTTTGGAAAAAACGTGTGTACACTCTAGAGGGCCATGTTTTTGACCCGATGTTAATGCAATTTTGTCAGAATAATTTGTCTCAGTTATAGCTTGCCTAAAGTTTGAAAAATGGGGTCACACAGGGTCAAAAACTAGGTCACTAGGTCAAACACTTGAAAAAACCTTGTGTACACTCTAGAGGCCATATTTCTGAACCCGATCTTGATGAAACTTTTGTCCGAAATGTTGTCTTAATTATATTTTTGGTCAAGTTCGGAATGGGTCCCATGGGGTCAAAAACTAGGTTCACTAGGTCAAATACTTGAAAAAACCTTGTGTACACTCAAGACGCCATATTTTTTGACCAGATCTTGATGAAACTTTCTCAGATTGTTTATCTGAATTATATCTTGATCAAGTTTCATAATGGAGGTCACATGGGATCAAAAAACTTATGTCACTAGGTTCAATATTGGAATTTTGCTTGTGGGCACTCCAGAGGCCACAATATTTTGATCTATAGGAGTAGAGAGCTATATTTTAGCTATATCTATCTAAAATCTATAAGAGCTGTTTTTAGCCAGTAGAGGCGTCCACAGGCCCTCTTGGGCCTCTTGTTTATTTTGTATAGCATTGCTATATTGAGGGTAAGAATAGCTTAGGTGATCTAAAAATAGGTTCGCAAATATGTCTTTAAGTCTTATCCTTCAATACAAGTACAAACAAGAGGTCCAATGACCTTGAAGCTCTACTGATAGGTATTGATAGGCTAGATAGCATCCTTGAAGTTTTCATAACAAATCTGTCAAGTAGGTTCAGAGATTTCTACTATATAACTCTATGTAACAAAGATGGCCACTGGCAGCCATGTTAAATGTCAACCTGTTTCATGAAAAATCCGCCATGTAGTTTCAGAGGAGTAGTCGTTTGCAATTGTTTACTATATAACTCTATAAACAAAGATGGCCACTGGCAGCCATGTTTAACGTCGAATCAAAAACGATTTTTTGACAAGGACCAATATCATGTCATGCTGATCATTTTATAAAAAGGTCCCATATCAATATCACTTACAGGTTTTCAAGAAGTAGTCCGCTACAAACCATTTTTTAAAACATCTATTTTAAGCCGTGACGGCCATCTTGAATTTCCGGCCGAACTGAAATTTTGCTAGCATCAACTAGACATCAAGAGCAAACATTTCTGTGAAGTTGCATGAACATCCGTTATGTAGTTTCAGAGGAGTATAGTCGCTACAAATTTTTACTATACAAGCTCTATGTAAACAAAGATGGCCACTGGCAGCCATGTGTAAACGTCGAATCAAAATGATTTTTTGACAAGGACCAACATCATATCATGATGATCATTTTAGAAAAATCCGATATCAATATCAGTTACAGTTTTCAAGAAGTTAGTCGCTATAAAACTTGTTTTTTAAAGCTATTGTTATCTTTGGCGGCTATCTTGGATTTCAACATCAATGTGATATTTTGCTAAGTTCAACTAGACGTTATGGGACAATATTCCTGTAAAGTTTCATGAAAAATACATCTAGTAGTTTTGGAGAGTAGTCCGCTACAAAAAAACGTTTAGGGACGTACGGGACGCCGCACCACGTCATGGTCATGACCTTTGATCAACTGAGCTAAAAAAATGAACATTTAAAAATGCATTTTTACATTTGTGTTCTTTTTTTTTTTAACATATGTTATTTATTTATTTTTTACATTTGTTTAACTTTTTTTTTCTCACTTTTGTCACTATTTTTTTTGTACATATGTCATCAAACGTGTTACATTTGTCGTATGTTTTTTACATATGTGACTTTTTTTTTTATACATTTGTGACATGTTCACGTTTGAGGTTTCCTACATATGTGTACCACGACCGTATTACACACATCAACGTAGTGGTAACGCGCAACCGCTTACTTAAAGGAAAACAATGTCATACGTTTTTTCTTTCCGTTTCGTTTCGTTTCCAAGAAACGATACTGAATCGTTCAAAATGTTTGTTTTCCAGAGCATACTGAAATACAAAACTACTTAGAGATCATTTTTCGAAACTTCCATGAGCATATGATTCTTGTGTTGCATTTTCCTTCATAAACGTTTTGCCGTTTTTTTTAAAGTTTCTTTTGAAACTACTTTCAAATTGACAGTTCATAACATTGTTTTCCTATGACTCAAAGGGGAACTACGTTTCCATGTCAACAACGTAGAACATTTCATACAATCCTACGAATGATCCTATTGATTAACGCTTTAGTTAATCAAGTACCTTACAAGTCTCTTCAAGTACCTTATTAAGTACTGGTCTCTACTTGACTGTCCCAGTATAGCCTAATAGACTAGACGTAAAAAAAACGCTTTTCATTTCAAATACAATACAATACAATTAGGGCTACCGCACTTGGAAGTGTCAGTGGCAAAAAAGGCCGCTGCGGGTTTAAACCAGGTTCTAGGGTCACCAAACCTCACGTTTACCCTACTGTCATCCCTATAAACGTGAAAGTGTAAATAAAGATATTCCCGCATATAATAATCTCTTAACAAACAATGCAGAATTAATAGGCAATATAAGTAAAAACACATACATGACATGTATATATATAATAATAAACAAGAAATTGAAAAATGCCCCGTGGTTTTTGACCTTTGACCTCTAAGTGTGACCTTGACCTTGGTGTCATGGACCTTGATTTTTGCGCGAAACACATTGTCTTGTTGTGGTGAGCAATTGTGCCAAGTTAGTTGAAAATCGTCCATGAATGTCTGAGTTATTAATCGGACACAAAAGGCACTTCTTTTTTTTACCTTTTACCTCTAAGAGTGACCTTGACCTTGGAGTCAAGGACTGGATTTTTGCGCGTGAGACGTCCCTTGTTGTGGCGAGCTACGTTCAGGGTACGACAAGGCAAGATTAAAGACAAACACCAAACGCTACCGTCATATAAGGATTTAGGTAGGACGTCATCGACCTTGGAGTCAAGGGACCTGGATTTTTGCGCGTGAGACGTCTTGTTGTGGCGAGCACGTTCAGGGTACGACAAGGCCAAGATTAAAGACAAACATCAAAAACGCTACCGTCATATAAGGATTTTAGGGTAGACGTCATCATAGAGTTCACAATCTGTCCCGGTCATCGCGCAATCAACGAAGCATAGTGGCGACAACTAAACATGCGGTGGGTTGCAAAATGATAGGGTCATTTACAAATGTAAA
>JAWPHD010021023.1:0-29562 GCA_037043455.1 Cyrtodaria siliqua | reverse complement strand
GAATAAGCAATTGGTAACATAAAACTACAAGTATTTTGAATAAATTGATAAGGAAAACATTAACTGGCAGATTGTCATGTTCAGAGGATTGTGTCAACCTGTTTGTGTTTGATTTCATATGATTGATTAGTTACATTGTAACTGTTGTTTGTTTTAGTGCGTGTTTTTGGTTGACTGTTTTCTGCGGGGAATACATTTCGAGTTCGACTTTCATACCTATATTTGAATTGAACGATCTTTTATTCAGCGTTAATGATAAATCATTTTAAAAAGTTGATATTACATGTGTTTGTTCTGTCTCAGTAACAGTGTCTGTGCATTATTCTGATAATATGCTCATCATATTAAAAAGGTGTATAAGTTAATATTACATTTGTTTGTTCTGTCTCAGTAACAGTGTCTTGGCATTCTTCTGATAATATGCTCATCATATTAAAAAGGTGTATCAGTTAATATTACATTTGTTTGTTCTGTCTCAGTAAAAGTGTCTGTGCATTATTCTGATAATATGCTCATCATATTAAAAAGGTGTATAAGTTAATATTACATTTGTTTGTTATGTCTCAGTAACAGTGTCTGGGCATTATTCTGATAATATGCTCATCATATTAAAAAGGTGTATCAATTAATATTACATTTGTTTGTTCTGTCTCAGTAGCAGTGTCTTGGCATTATTCTGATAATATGCTCATCATAATAACACGGTGTAAAAGTTAATATTACATTTGTTTGTTCTGTCTCAGTAACAGTGTCTTGGCATTATTCTGATAATATGCTCATCATATTAAAAAGGTGTATAAGTTAATATTACATTTGTTTGTTCTGTCTCAGTAACAGTGTCTTGGCATTATTCTGATAATATGCTCATCATATTAACAAGGTGTAAAAGTTAATATTACATTTGTTTGTTCTGTCTCAGTAACAGTGTCTTGGCATTATTCTGATAATATGCTCATCATATTACAAAGGTGTAAAAGTTAATATTTCATTTGTTTGTTCTGTCTCAGTAACGGTGTCTTGGCATTATTCTGATAATATGCTTTATACATTAAAATGAAATGCAATCATTTTTTACAGTACAATAAATATGTATTTTTACATAATTTGCCAGACAATTCTATTTGCCCAAGAAAAGGTAACGATTTGAGTTGTGAAAATATGTAAACTTGTAATTACATTTAAAATTGAACATGAGGTTCTTTCCGATTTCAAAAGTATTTGACCGAAACACCAAATGCTTAGATAAGCATTTTGTTTTTTCATAGCGGTGGTACAACGTACTGCATGCACGAACAGTGAAACTCCCAATGTGACTTACGAACGTATACTACTGTTTCAAACGACAGGTCTTCACAATTTTGAAGATATTAAATCCACCAACATGCTTTGCAGCCTTGTTGTTTTGCACAGGCGTTGCGAATGGCTGTACTGTACGCCTACGGTAAACTTAATAGTGGTGTGAGACCTTGAACGGCATCGCTTTGTTGTGATGTAATAGATAGAGTCTGGTCTCAGCGAGTTGGCTTATTTAAACACCGAGATAGGCGTAGCCCATCGAGGTGTTTAAATAACCAACGAGCTGAGACAGACTCTATCTTTTTTGTAGCATGGTGTACTTAGTAACACTGTGACGTCATAGTGACCGTACTCTAAATTCCAATATCCGGTAGTTGTAGTACGGCTTAGCCACGCCCCTTTAGTTACCCTAAATTAAACGATTTAATGCTCTGCATTCATCAAAGGAAATGTCACCTACCATGCTACAAATACATTTATTTTGAAAAAAAACTTACACGATCATACTCATATTGTTGATAATATGCTTTTAAGAATGACAAGAATGACATAATGCATTGATAAAATAACAATACATAAACATGTAATAGATAGAATATGGTCTCATCGAGTTGGTTGATTAAAACATCGAGCTGGGCATACATGTTTTGTAGCATGTCCATTTCTACTGTCTGCCATACTCTAACTTCCAATAACTGTTATTTAGAGTATACCATTTATTGTTATTGTTTAGTGTTATTTTCAATTAAACGATTTATATACATCTGAAAATGCAAATTTAAAGGAATTTCAGTAACCATGCTACAATATCTATTAATGATACAATATACACTAAACTACTTTAAAAACTCAACAGGGGAATAAACTAAGTTGACTGACATATTTCAATAGAAATTCAATTTTAATTTCATCTATCTTACTTAACAATATCTTCAGCTGAATAAATCTCATTGAAATGAGCGTGCGTGTGTAACATCGATTTGAAAAGTGAAAAAATAATTATGGCCAAAAATGGCATAAAAATCGAAGGCTAACTTAACTCCTGACATAGATCTATGTTTTTTTAATTTTTAAAGAAATTATTTTACCCTAGAAGGCCGCCAAAATGTGACCAAAAAACCCACCAGAGGCTGCCAAAGGATGTCTATATTTTAAAAATGTCTAGTGGGAGACCCCTCTAACCCCACAAGCAGGAGGGGGCGACCCATTCCCGCACCTACCCCTACCTCGGCGCTACGCGCCAAGGGTAATGCCTTCGGCATTAGCGGTGCGTACTAAAGAGTTTAGCCTGGTTACGCCTCTGACAGTAAACTTGTTAAATTTAAAATATAACAGTATGACCCCCAAAAGCAAAAGTCACAAATACCCAGTAAATCCACCATTAGCGGAAAAGGCGCGCCTGACATCTCCTATGCATACATCGAATGATGTTTTTCTTCTGTTGTAAATTTATGAAAACTTATCCATGAGTTTCTACTGTCTGGCTTGCAATATTCCGTCATAAACTGATTACGTAAGTGTGACGTCATAATATGAACATCTGACGTCGGTTTGTACCTTCAGACTTCCTGGTCTTTGACTATCTTGATCATAACCAGTCAGTTTAACGCGAGTTTCCAGACGAGATAATTAAGCACCCTTGCGATATCACGCTGATGAAATTCCAGCCCGAAGCAAACTCATCGCACAATAGCGCTGATTGTCTGATAGACGTGCCATCAATATGCATTCAAAATTTAAAAGTTTTTTTTCTTTTTTCGGTCAGACAGTCGACTATGAAGGAATTTCTTTACACATTGTGTTTATAGCACGTGGCTAAAATACATGCACATGCAAATTAATACTCTTTCATGGAAGTCGTAAAAGGACAGCTAACGCTCTACTAATTTCGATTTCCAGTGCGATTTAAAAAAGATCTACATGATCCTGTACATTTATATTTAGATACATGGTATTGCTTTAAATTGGCTAATTCAGAATTTATGACAATTTAAAAATGTTGCGTTTTTAAAGTCGTTAATCTGTATTTATTTTTGACATATATTGTCGATATAATGTTGAGTGTTTTTTGAGATTGTCATATCATAGAAATGGCATTGAAGAAATGATCGCGTTTTTAAAGACACACTTTACCAACATAATGTCAAATCGATTTGTTTTGACATTTGAGAAAAAGAAGCAAACCATTGATTCTCAACGATTAGTTCACATAGTTGTTGGTAGTATTTCTTTCTTTCTTTCTTTTTTCTTTCTTTCTGTTACCTTTCTCTCGATGTTTTATCTATACAATCAACAGTTAATAATATGCAAAATATGTATATATTTTTTATAATTAATAATAATGATTGAACAAATGCAAGGCATGAAGGATAACTAAAAAGACGCCATGAGTTTTTGAAAAAACAAGATTGCTATGTGTCCCTTTAAACTAACGCCTTTGTCTTTGTATATTCAATCGATGTACTTTATATTATTGTATTGGAAAGAAACAAAACGTCTGAAAAACAACATTTTCCGTCAACTCCAATTTTAAATGCAATTGAACAAACCAAATCAACAATGAAAGTAAAAAAATCCTTATTGTCTAAGCGTAGATCTACATAATAATTGGCATGTAAACACACCCAGGGAATTATTGAATAATATTGATCTTAACAGAAATTCATAAAAAAGGTTTATTCTTGATGAATTTATTCAAACGGCTTCGCCAAACGAAATCCAGAGGTTTTAAATATGTAAATGAGCTTTTCCAAACCTAATTATACGATGGACGACGTCGAAATGGCTGTTTGTTTTTGATGCTACAGAGACCAAATATATGCTACAGAGACCAAATATATGCTACGGAGACAAGTTACAGGCTGCTGCTCTATTATTCAACATCGAATAAAGCCGCTGAACACCTACTAAACTAAATCGAGTGTCGCTGTTGGGGTCAGTTTTCAACGTTGCATTTAGTTATAGACGTCTCACGAGAATTCAACGTGTGTACATCGGGATGATATATATTACTGAGGTTTATGAAAAGCTATTTTATTTCTCAAAATGTTGCACTAATAAAGTTGAGATAATATCTGTTATGATCGCGTTGATGAAGCCGTCAAGTAGTTTATACCGTATGTAAAACAATTATTGGATATAATAAGTTATTGTTGTCCTTAATAACCGTGATTTATTGGGAATATTGGGTTCTGTTAATAGTCTAATGTATACAACGTTTTAATAAATACTGAAAAAGGTAAATCCATTGAAAGAAACGAACACAAACAAGAGAAAAGTAACAGTATCCTTTCCTGGGAGGGTAATATAAGGTGCACCATCTCTCACGCCGTCCTAGCACCGACTTAAACAGTATACTACTTAAAAGCCATACATTTGAGGCTCGATGATCGTGTTGTGATTAGACTTGCACGTTTAAAATGGGGATATCTAAAATAGATAAAAAGAAGATATATAGATCCATCCAGTTCAATCACACTTTATTTCTCAGAGAACAGTCAACAAGTTGTCTTGATTAACTGGTGCATGGATCTTTAAAGTGCTATTACCGACAAAATTCCGACCAAATTCCGACCGATAAAACACGCGTTCTAAAACTTATCTTATAGGCGGAGTTGTGCAAATGTAGCCCCTGGTCAGGAAATGAGTGTTAACAGTTTTATTTTTTATGCAGGATATCAAGTTTATTCAAAGGGGTACGATAAGCCATTAAAAAAACAACTTGGCATTCCTGTGAACTTATCTTGGTTGCACTGCTTTTGTTACACTGATTACATGTCAGTTATCAAAGCAGGAAGCCAGCTGTCAAAATTAAGCCTAATAGAAAAGTATGTGACCTCAAAGAAATCAAAAGAAAAACTTTAATTAGGATTTTAACAAAAAATATACTAAAAACTGTGTTTTATTAAATAATTTAAATGACATCTAAATATACAAAAATGGACGATTTTTTCTAAAATTTAATTCAAAGGACTATTTATATACTTGAATTCTGAACCTCAAAATTACAATAAATTTAAAGCATAACAATTGCTTATTTGATAAGATGTTGCTATGGTATGTGGTTAGTGTTGAATACATGATAGTTTTCCATCAACTACCCATATAAATACATTTTTAAATATATATATATATTTTTTTATTAATCTTATGTCAGAGACAGATATAATTAATAAATTAAGTGTGGGATTGCAACCTTTAATTATTATTTTGATGCAGAATAATCCCACCATCCGATGTAAAGCATGGTACGGGACGTAAAATTAAAAAAAAAAGAAATATTGAAGAAGGCAGTTCAGAATACCATCTCTCAATGAAATGTGCCAACTCAGCAATTGGTCATAGGAATTGAAAATTAAATGTGCTTCCGATCTGATACATTCTGAATTATATTGTTATACATCAAAAAATTAAAACGTTGTTTGTTATTGCAACATTGTAATATATTGATTTGAAACCATCTAACACTACGATTATTCACTCTGCGGAAATGAAAAAAATAATGTCAAACTTTGAGGAAAATATAGTACAGGTTGTGAAAAATGGAAACACATACAACCGATAACAATATGTAAATCAATAACCATCATTAATATTGCTATAGGAAATGCAATGTTGCACATTTTATTTTAAATACATGTGTTTGAATATGTAACATTTCGAAGAATACCATTACGTGGTCCCTCATTAATTCCATTAATCTGTGGGAAAGCTTATATAAGCATGATTTTATAATGGATATTTCGACAATAAAACACGTTTAAAAACATTGTTGTTACTTTAAAAATGCGATAACCTGTTACAAATTTTACAATATGCAAACTGTGTAAGCCGAAATTGAGGTTTTATTTCATACCGTTTTCGCTTCTTGGAGAAGGGGTTGGATGGGGTATGAAAGTTAATATTCGGACCACGTAATGCACTGTGAGAAACACAAGTATCTTAAGACTTGCCTCAAGTGGGATTCGCACCAACAATAGACACATATTCCTATCACGTAGTATAACATATATTCCCTGGGCATAATACTTAATTTATACACGAAGCCTAAAACCACTAAGCATTGACTAGTACACTGTTTATTTAACAAATAGAATTGACATTAGACAAAACTGTTGGGCTGCAGACAAATCTGTTTTAAATACATCCATGACGCCGGAGCCACTTTTTATCCAGCCACAAGAGTAACGTCTCGAATTCCACTCGGAGGTGATAGAATTATCAGTATGATAATTGTACAACTCGATTCGATGATATAGTATTTAATGAATTATTTCGTGATAGCTTGTGACAACCCGAGCTTAACGGCGCATCTAGCATTCAGAATAAGGTCCCTGTGGATAGGTAACACTCATTTAGTATCAGAATGAAGACAATTGAAAACAAATTCGTATAATGCAAATACAGCGTTTATTAAGGAAAAAAGCGTTGATGTCAAATTTAAATTCGAATAAAACTAATTTGACGGGAATAACAAATGTCAGAGAAAATTGCAGGTTTGAAAGCTTGTTTCCGCGGAAATTCTTTGCAATGGTATTAGAATACACAAACCGCTCGCATTATCGTCTATCTGAAGGAATGAAAGAACAGACATGACTGTCGCAACGTTAAATTGCATTTAAGAAATAGTACATCAATTTGCAACATAAACCAGTTGATGAGAAAGGTGACAATTTCATTGAGGATTGTTTTGCACTTTGGAATATTGCTTATCTGTATAATCTGTAATACCTGTATTTGTTTTATGTGTTTTATATACATCACTCCTTACTTTGTATGGCACCTCTAACTCTTTCACTAACCTAACGTTTTGCCCTTACCCTAACCTTAAACTCATTGAGATCAAACAAATACCGGTGTCTTATGAAATTAACGTTTTCTATAATAAAGCAAAGTAACTTGTTTATAAAACTTTCTTTTTAATTGCTTGCTAACGAGAGATTGTAACCGGAGGCCACGGTTTCAAATCTCCATGGTGCCACTGAGTTTCGTCGATGTGATCTTGGGCAAGACACTTTCCCTTAGCCTCGTCCGTCGGATGGGGACGTAAACCGGGTGGTCCCGTGTATCTGTATATCCTCCGAGTACGTTAAAGAACCATATGAATCTATTCGATAAAAAAGAGTAGGGCAGGTTCCCGGATTCCTATGTATCCTTTCTCTCTCTCTGGGGCGGCTCTAAATAACATATACTGTGTTGATGACCCGTTAAACAACATTCAATTCAATTCAATTCAATAACTCAATTGCTTTGCAATACTATCGATTCAAACTTAGACATACACTTCTTTTCGTATACTATAACAGTTTATTCATGCTTCCATGGCAGATAATATGTTCTAAGAGTTGCCTCCGGGATATTGCGGTATGCCTTCAGCAAGGCTATTCCTTAGCGACGCCCTGAACCGGGTGGTTATCTAGCACGTGAGACATACAGAGAGGATATGTGTTGGATTTCTCACTTCATCGAGAAATGAGAAAACTAATATTTTCATGAGTGCTTTAGCACAAGTGAAAATATTTGCGATTTCTCAGTTAGAGATGAAAATAAATCCTATATTAACGACAAATCAATAAATTTATATTCTTTTTATTACATTCAATCCGAGAACTCTTGCCGAATCATGGCTCTTATTGCAGTATATACCTACCATAGAGCCATGATTCCTGTGCCTTTAGGGATCAGCAGGACACCGTACCGACCCCCGTACGCACTTTTCCGGCGAGGTTTCTGAAGGCATCACGCAATGCCTGCATAAACAAGCAAGCACCCTAGTTCAATAAATTAAAGATGAAATATCACACTTGCATCCTTAAAACATACCAAATAGAAGAATATCCCGTCGATCTAGGCAATTTGTGTACGACTCCATGTTTCCGCAGACATATTTTTCTTGAATGTTTATCTTTTTGAAATATCGCACGCTGTGTCGTTCCGTAATTGGAAACTTATTGGTTGTTCATGCGGGCTTTGCTTGATGTCTTTAAAGACTTGTCTTGAGGGGGTCGATCCTGATACTTATCTATTCTATAAAGGATCGCATCATAGCTCTATGGTAGGTATTATTCTCGCTATGATTCTCGCAGCAAGCCGAAAACATAACTTTTCGATATAGTCAACGACAACTTCCTATTTTTAAGTCACAATAAATTTTAAACTACTTGACCGATTTCAATAAACTACAACTCGTTATCTTAGTTAAGTGTTTTTCAATCGAATGATATTATAGATATTTTTTAATGTTTAACTGGTAAACTGAAATCTCTAAATGTCAACAATTCCTAGTAATTGACAATTGTTCCAAAACTACGGCTCATTTTCTCATTTCTAAAGCTATACTTTTAATAGTTAAGAGTTTTTCTCTCTGATTTGACATTTAAAGAAGTTGTTACGGCATTGAAACATAACAGTGTAAATATATGCTGATATGGCTCACATATGAAAATATAAACAATGAAAATAACATTATACAGAGATTATTTAACTGCTGGGATCGATTATAGGTAAATCCTTCACGAGATGGTAGACGTGTGGTTCTTTTCACAAACGAGCGTATGCGAGTGATTGAAAAAACAAAGCACGTCTACTATCGAGTGAAGGAACTCAGCGTCACAGTTAGTTATTTTCGGAGTTAGTAAATAATATTTAGCGATTATGAACTCTTTCACTGAGAAATCCCAATCTTTCAACGATGAAAATGTAATAAAAGGTTTTATTTTTATAAAAAAATCCATATATTCAATAGTAAGAGTAAGGTACGGTACCAGTATTATTTTATTCTTCCGTTTTCCTCAGTCGCTCGAAATAACACAAGATGGATATTTAAATGTACGAGGTAGCATTATTTCAGATCTTTGATTTCCATGTATTTATAAATTTTATATGTATTCATCTGCTTTTTTAATCAGTATTTTTATTTTACGACAGACATTCCCGAAATTATATTACTTTATTTTTAAATATTCTAACCTTTCGTGATTGATGGGAAGTTTGTTCATTGAATAGTAAAGATATTTCATGAATACTGGGGCTAGGTGAATTAATACCTTTCCGATAATTAAAACCACAATTCAGTCAGAAACTAGCTATATTTGTGCCGTTGTGAAGCATAGATTGTGTAATTTAAACCTTAAAACTTGATTTATCCGAACTGTGTTGAACATATTGGCTGTTTATATACAGGAGCTTACATGAGTACTCATTCATTATTGAATTTATTAAACGAGTTTACAAAATGATATATTACGAGGCAACGAGTTTAATAAATCCAATAATGAATGAGATCGAATATTAGATTATATTTATTACATAACTTATAACGTCACATTAACGTTATGTTATACCACTAGTGTAATATCGAAAATGTTGAATGGTGTTATTACACTCCCACACCAAATGTTATGTGATAAATATATTTATTTACGTACATATTGCAAAATACAATAAGTTGTATATGAACACATGGTTAAGAAGTAAAACAAAGAAAACAACCCATAGAAATTCTTTAGTAAGATACGAATCTGCTGTTATTAATTGTTTTTCAGTAGACCTTCGTTTTCTTCTAGATAATGTTCCACGATAAAACGATGCTCGACAATGCTTTAAATAATTAGTATAGACTAAATAATACTTCTGTTTCGGATAATGGAACGTCTTCGTGTCAACTGAATGAAAAGTTTAAACAAGTGTGTAACTGTGAAATGTGTTAAAAAGAACTGATGACCATATATTCCACTGATGTAGAAATAAGGAGTATTTCTTTGCGTTTTTTGGCCAATTCTCAAGATGGATTTACAAAAGAAACGTTATGTTCATTTAGTAGAAATCCTTAGTCAATTTCGATGATTTAAACCAGAATACTAATAAAGCCAAAATAAATCCACATATTGGAGGACACGTACATGATGCAAACAAAATTATTGAAATAATATTTGTTATTTGGAATCTTGAAAGGCAACATGGGCTCATATTCCATGCCTGGAAATTATATTCACCCGCACCTAAATATAGTATTGGTGCACTATAATCTACAATTAATAATATGCAGACGCAATTTGATTTATACTTTTCTTATAATATATCTGATATTAATGATTGTACAAATTCAAGTTATGCTGAGCCCGATACTTATATTTAATTATCGGTGGTACATTTTCAATTTCTTTTGTTTTCTTACTTAATTTTTGATTCAGTGGTTCCACTACTCCAGCCGATAAAAGGCTCTGGGGATTGTTCAACCACTCATAGGATATGTTGTCTGCTTTTTAATTTAGTCTTTTGGCTGTTACTTGTGATACGCAGGCTTCATAACCGCTTCTCCTAACTAAATTCCATTATGTTTATTTCGCTCTTCGGGGCATTTAATTTTATTTGATACTGGGACCATACGCCGTATGACATGGGGAAGAAATATACTCCATGTCCACCTCCATATGCATGCCATCTTCGGGATGGTTAAAATTTTGAGTTCTGCACAACACGGGGCTAGAGGGCGAGAGCGGTAGCTAGCATATTTCACTACCGTTCATGAACAGTCTCAATCAAACCGAGACTGCAATATTTCGTATATGTCGTGTTCGGCCGTTTCCAAAGGTCCACTCTCATACTCTTTTATATAGCACAGTTGTATTGCTTTTGCAGTTTGGCGGCAGTAAAACGTCTCTCCGCACTTGCAATCAGGACTGTTATTCATTCGATCTTTGGAGATCGCTGAGCCCGATACTTATATTTAGTTATCGGTGGTACATTTTCAATTTCTTTTGTTTTCTTACTTAATTTTTGATTCGGTTGTTCCACTACTCCGGCCGATAAAAGGCTCTGGGTATTGTTTAACCACTCATAGGATATGTTGTCTGCTTTTTAATTTAGTCTTTTGGTTGTTACTTGTGATACACAGGCTTCATAAGCGTTGCTCCCAACTAAATTATATTATGTTTATTTCGCTCTTCGGGGCATTTAATTTTATTAGATACTGGGACCATACGCCGTACGACATACTCCATGTCCGCGCCATATGCATGCCATCTTCGGGATGATTAACATTTTGTACTATTGATTTTATGAATATTGAGTTCTGCTCAACCTGGGGCTAGAGGGCGTGATCGGTAGCTAGCATATTTCACTACCGTTCATGAACAGTCTCAATCAAACCGAGACTGCAATATTTCGTAAATGTCGTGTTCGACCGTTTCCAAAGGTCCACTCTCGTACTCTTTTATGAAGGAAAACTAACGGGACGCCGTTATCAAGGTTGCCGCGTGTCTCCTTAAACTAAACGCGTTTGTCTTTGTATAATTAGTCGATGTATTGTATATTATTGTATTGGCAAGAAATAAAACGTCTTAAAACAACATTTCGTTCAGCTCCAATTGTAAGTGGTACATGCAATTCAACAAAACCAACCAACAATGAAAGCAACCAATCCTTATTGTCAAAGTTTTTACTACCTAAGAATTGGCTCGTGAACACATCCATATTCTCTGGGGATTATTAAATAATATTTATCTTCACAGAACTGTCATCCTGTCAATGTGAAGAAACGTTTAAACAAGTGTTTTTCTGTAAAACGTGTTAAAAAGAAGTGATGACTTCATATGTTCCACTGATGAGGATATAAGGAGTATGTATTGCGTTTTGGGAGCCAATTCTCAAGATCGAAAGTTAGATACTGGGACCATACGCCGTACGACATGGGGAAGCAATTAACTCCATGTCTACCGCCGTATGCATGCCATTTTCGGGATGGTTAAAATTGTGTATTATTGATTTAATGAATATTGAGTTCTGTTCAACCCGGGCTAGAGGGCGTGAGCGGTAGCTAGCATATTTCACTACCGCTCATGAACAGTCTCAATCAAACCGAGACTGCAATATTTCGTATGTGTCGTGCTCGGCCGTTTCCAAAGGTCCATTATTTTATACTTTTTTATGTTCAGTTAATAGAACGCCTTGGTAAGATTAATTTCGATTATTTAAACCAGAATACTAGTAAAACCAAAATAAAGCCACACAATGGAGAACACGTATATGATGCAACACAATTATGGAAATAATGTTAGTTATTTGGACTACTGATAATCGTTTTACGAATTAAACAAGCTTTAGTGAAATGTTACAGTAACCATCCACTGGATACTAGAGACAGGATCCGGATGAAATCTAAAAGAAAATAATAGACTATTAGCAGTAATAAAATGCCACTCAAATGCGGTGTCCTAGTTTTTAAATGATAAAGACGTTATGAAAGTAAATTGTTTTAAACAGGACTTTGTTAGAAGCTGGACGTTTTGATGCATTTTATCTCAACGGATTTTTTTTCGTTTTACGTCATTCCTAACGATTAATAAGCTATACATGGCCATCTGTACTGGTCGAGAGGACCCCAGTTGGTTATCAGCCCATTTACTGGCACAAAAGAGCACCTTGGTGAAAGCACTGACCGCAGAAATGTGTGACCTTCTGCAAGTTTTCTCATAAAACGAGCGTTTTAAACCATTTGGTGACCGTGACCCTCCTACTATAACCTTAAATAAATTGCTCCTCTAGACAATAGTTTAGGTGTGGTCGTTGTAGGTATATCACATTGGTTTCTTATCAGAGGTTCTTACCTTACATAAACGCCGGTTAGGTGCCAAGGATGTATGTACATGTGCAGTGTTATTCACCTAAAAAGATTCGAAAAAAACGTCATTTAGACTTTCAGTGAAGAATTGTATACCTAAAATGTTCTTATAATAAAACTATTTGAAGTTCACCGTAATTGTGTAATTATGCAATGATAAATGCATCAGAAAAATTAATGTAAAGTCAAAAAGAAAACATATTCATTTAGAGTTAAAGTTTAACAATATGTTTATTCATTTCAGTGTACTGGATGCATTAAACAATATTTATATCAAACAGTCATTATAAACTGCATAATACAACACATGAACAATAAAAAGTAGTTGAAACATCTTTGAAACGAAATGTAACAATTAAATAACTTATTTACAGCGAAATACATAATACAATCACTTTACGTAGTGAAAGCAAATAAGTTTCGCACATAAGTTTAACAAAGCAAAATAGTCCATCCAATAGACCCAAATGGACCTAAAGCGCTGACCTTGGTAACGGGAGAAAAAAGGCATTAACTTTCTTTTGTTTATTTGTGCACTCATCTCGGTCGAACATTTATAAATGATTCGTTATCATTGAATCTTGACCAAGCTTCACAAATATCAAATGTATATATTTTTTCTTCAATAACTCCCGTAGCTACTCTGAGGCACACTGAGGCAGTTGCCTCGATAGCATTTTTGGAAGTTATCAAACATTGAAGTAGGCATTCAAATGGAATATCAATTAAATAAAATCACTAAAATACATTTCAATATATTTGACCAACTAAAAACTGAAAATTTCGCCCGGGAATGCACTAAAACGTAAGAAATCGCATAAAGAAGTCAACAGTTTTTTTCGGAGTGTATGTCCTCAGACCCCGCTAGGTAGGGATTTGCCTCGGGTAATTCCGGGGCTGGCTACGGTCTGTCAACAATTGAAAGGCTCTATCCCTTATTATTTAAAACAAACGATCTCACTGGTTTTAAAAATGTACATAGACAACTAAGATCTTTTAAAGATCCGATTAATATCAAGGTTAGATAAAATGTGGAGGTGTTTATAAGACGAAATGTATGAATTATTTAGAAATTTACACATTTCTAAATACTCTCATGTAAAATGGAGATGTGATTCGGTTCACAAATATACACATTCAGGTTATCGGAATGCCTTTCGAACATTCTGAACACGTTTCATTGAGATATAATACAAATTTAAGTTGTGAACGAGATCATAAGAATATGTTGCAGGACGAACAAAATATCATCACAATAGCCCATCTCAGCTTGCTAATAATGAGATCATTAAATATGCAACTTAAACAATATAAATCACAGGTTTACAGTCCATAAAAAAAACTATGTAATTAGACAACATATTTTCGGTCATAAAAATCATTCAGTCGCTTGACCTAGTATTATCAAAGTATTTTCAAAACGATAAAAACTACTTAATATAGAACAATCGAACAGGAAAAGTAGCATTCAAGGACGACAATCAACCACATACACACAGAGAAAAAATGAACAACTTTTAAGATGATGTTTGTAAGTCACCCCAAAATATAACAATTATAATTATAGCATTATTCATTACGTGGTCCCACCTTAATTGCACTAAGCGATGCGAAAGCTTATATTAGCAGGATTGTATAACGGGTATTTCGACAATAAAACACGTTTAAAACATTTTTTATTTACCTGTTTAAAAGTACCTATTTATTAATTTTACAATATGCAAACCTTTTATGCCGAAATTAAGGTTTTATTTCATCCCCATCAAACTCCGTTTCCGCTTCTTGGAGAAAAGGGATGGATGGGGTATGAATGTTAATACTCGGACCACGTAATGATTTTGAAAAACAGTTTTATTTTCCAAAACGAATGGAATACACACTAACAAATGTCTTGACATTTATATGTTTTCATTTCTAAACTATTATAATATTGACATGATTGAAATGTTAAAAGTGGTAAAACTAAAACGTTAAATATTATATAGAGGAAACATTCTCTCTAAAATGTCACATGAAGAATGCAACCAATTCACCATTTAAGTTTTTGAGTGAATTCTCCTGTCACAGTAGTTTAAAACTGTTTTTTTTATAAACATGTTAGATTGGTTAGTCTTTTCTGCAGCTGTGCGTACCTTCACGCCCTTCGAGTTCTGTTTTGATTTCACACGTTAAACATGTACATAGTAATATTCCAGATGCAAGTCGGCATGACGCGTGTGTGACGCTTCAAGTTACGTCTTCACCTAATAAAGACCTTTCTGGAGCATTCAGCGTACTGCCATGAGTGCCTGTGAATATTCGATTCATGCTGCCGAAATGTCTCTACCGGTTTGAAAACGAGTGCCTCGTTCAGAAAAAATCTTCTTAATACCTGAAATAGAATAGAAACATACAAGTTACTCGGAAATCACAACGAAACTATTATACAATACAACATTGTATGTGTACGAAAACTTCTTGTTGCACCAAATAATGCACTGCATGAGATAAGGGATTTAATCAAAACTAAATTTGCTGAAATGTCATTAAAATCCATGTATTTAATTGCACTTAAAGGTAGAATAAAAGTTTGCAACTTGTATTTGGAATTTAAGCGCAATTAAAGTTAACGATACATCATGATGCACATTTAATGATAGCTTAAATGTAGCGGTGGTATTTCATACTGAAATAAATAAATAAATATACAAAGCACAACCCTTAAGATATCAAACTTACAATTTAATGATATTTATGAATTCAAATTAAATGTAATGTCACTTATCATTGCGCATATAATAAATACTGAAATGTAGTGATATCTCATGCTGAATTTAATTGCAATTAAATGTAACAATACATCATGTTGCACATTTAATGAATGCTTAAGTTTATAGTGATATTTCATACTGAATGTAACGGTATTTAATTGCTATTAAATAAACATGAACATGTGCAAGTATTATATTAGAATATATAATTGGAAATAAAGTAGTATATGGTCTATGCTTATTGATTAAGACTACAAGTTTATGGGTGAGCTGGTATACAGTATTATATATTTCGCTTTCAACTTCAAGATTTTCGTTGGAAAGAAATCACATTTTATTCTGGATGATCTGATGATAGTGTTTTAGCATAATTATTTGAAATGATGATGAATATATACACCAGTATAGGGTCCTACTGGTCATTAGTGTAAAATATAGAGAAAAACGAAATGTATATTTAACTGTAATGACTAATGGTAACAGACATACTCTAGAATTTGAAAAGGGACTATTAATGGCATGAAGTCTTTCGGACATACACATAATGTAGCCTATTGTAAAGTATGAACTGTAACTGATTACAGCATCAGCATACAGAAACGTATGAACTGTAAATGCCTAAATACAATACAATATTTCTGATTGAAGTTTATATACTTTACTAACATTAATAAGTATATGATATTTCGATGTTGGCTATTATTGTTCGAAATTAGTATTTGCATCATTAATAACTACTAATGAATAATGTATACAACATCTATTTGCTATTGTTTTCCTACTTAGCATATTATTGCTAATTCATAGAATAATATGATAATAGTTTGCACATACAGTGAGTTATAACTGAGATTGCAGATCAAAGATTTAAAGTCTGCATTAACAATTATGATTAAAACATATGAAATTAGAAATATGGTTTAATAATTGTAGGAATAACACAGAAAAGGTATATTGTGTCGATACATATGCAGGCTATATAACATGGTTAGTTAATTACTAATTGATGCATTTGTGACTAATTGGCAATATGATGTTGTGGCATATCTGTTGGAGAGGCAGTTATAACACAGTAGGTGGTGATTACATAAACATCTTGTCTCAGTCCTATATACAATAGTTATACCATATCGGATCAGACATGTATACATTTTCATGGATTCAGCACACACACACACACACACACACACACACACACACACACTGAGAATGGTGTTTGTTACTAACACATGTAGTGTGTGCCCAACGGAATTAACCTAACATTGAGACAATGTGATTTAGAACATGACAGAAGGGGATAACTGTAAAGATTCCTCTTGGAATCTACTTAATAGTTTAATATCTTTATATCGTGTTTTATCATGCAGATATGCACTTTTCTGCCTAATAAAGGGGTGACCTAATACATTTTGCTTTATTAGACACTGATCAATAGAGCAAATCAATGCGGAATCCCTCGGCGTTTATTGTACGTAACGTTATCTGACGTCATGCACGTAACGTTGCCTGACGTCATAAAACAAACAAAAGACAAGCGTCCTCGATAAGCGTTACATTCTGAGAAATAGTAATTCATACAGAACATGTGGATAATCTACATGATGAATAGAATATTATGTCAGTGCCTTTTACTATCAATTTATTAGGCTCGGCAGAGCCTCGCCATTCTTCGTTTTCTAAGCCTCGCCTAATAAAGTTGATAGTAGAAGGCACTGACATAATATTCTCTATATACAGGATTTAACGGGAACAAACATGAATATATTCAAGTATTATATAAATGTATAATTGGAAATAAAGCAGTGTAAGGTCTATGCTTAGATGAATCTGACTTTGTGCGTGAGTTGGGCTACAGTATTATAATATATATATATATAATTGGAGTGTAAGTGAAATGTAAGCGCACAGTTCACGGCTTCCTACACCGCATTTAATCTCAACCAAAATTCCATTAAATTTCTCATAAACTTTGGAGTTTAAATGAAATTTAAGCAGACACCGGTGTTTCCTGCACCACATTTAAGCGCAATAAAATGTCATTAAATTTCATGTAAAAGTGGTGTTTAAGTGAAATTTAAGGGGCCACCAGTGTTTACTACACCACATTTAACCGGAATAAAATTTCATTAAATTTCAAGTAAAAGTGGAGTTTAAGTGAAATTTAAGCAGATACCAGTTTTTCCTACAACACATATAACCTCAACAAAATTTCATTAAAATTCATGTAAAAGTGGAGTTTAAATCAAACTTAAACTATAACAAAATTTAGGTATTTTGTGAAAAATTAATTGCTATTTAAAGGTGAATTAAATCTGACATTTAAGGGGAAATTATACTTGCTGATACCTCATTATACTAGGAATTTAAGTGTAGTTTAAATGAGATTTAAGTTCTGATTAAATCCCTTAGTTCATGCAGTGATGGTTCCGAAATGACGAAGTACATTTCAAATCAAATGTATTTATTATTTTAAAATATGAAGTCAAGGAAAATTTTTAATATACTAGTAGTTTGAAAATGTGCATACATTTCTTTGTTTTCTTTATATTTTTTTAAATAACGTATCATAGCGGAGACATGTACTTGTCGGGTTTGCAAAAGCAGTAAAACTAAAATAATGCACAGCTTAATTGTCGCACGGCTAATATCGTGCAGTTACCATGGTTATTTCTCGCACTGCTGTTTAGACACACCCACTCTCCGATTGGTTATGATCATTTGGTTTTGTTCATAGAACGAGACAAAGCTAAACATACAAACATAAACATGATACAAAACATATGTCGCTTCACTTCACTGGCACCTACAAATGACCAAAATGCATAAGTACATCACATACGCGCAATAAGCCTCTTTAGCATTAACTCGTGAGCGAATCTAGCAAGTATAAAAATACAAGTGCACGAGATCTCGAAATTCCATAATTATTTTCACTGTAGCAAACGTAACTTTTAAATTATTGTAGTAAAGACTCTTTTTGTTTACTAAAGAGAGTTGCGGGACGAGAACTGATGCAAATGAGTACATTTTATGACGAAGATCATGAAAACCTCTTCATTACAGTGTACAAGACTGACTCGAAAAACAAAACATATACATGACATTCATCCACAATCAAAGTTATGGAATAAAGAGCAGAAAATTCCGCATACTTTGCGCTATAGTACACGAGAATGCGTAAAGCAATAAAGAAACTAAAAAGAAAATCTTACTTCGAGCGGGTTGATTTTTCGTATGTTGCGCCTTTTTGAAACCACGTGATCCCCCGCCTTGTGGCATCCTATTTTATAAAATTAGAACACGGAAAAAGCAATATTTTGTCGTTTACAAATAATTGTTTAGTTTTCTGTTTCTACTTGTATCTCCAAGTTTGAACTGATTAACACTCAGACTTTTCAGTCTTGAGGATTCGTTTCTGATTGATTAATCTCGATCCAGAGACTTCTCTCAAAGAAGTTCACACGATGGTCTGGAGTAAAACTTCTTTAAAATTTGTGAATTCAAAACGAGGTGTGGACAAAAACAAATCACCGTCCGCTGATTGGTCAACTTCAGTTTGTTATGGGAATCACGCCCTACGTCACGTTGACATCAAAATCTACGTGACGTTACGCGCACTTTGTTGTGCAATAAAATTATCCCAAATAAAGTCAGCGAGTCTCGATTAATGCTAAAACTATTTAAATTTTTAAACTTCATTATATTCTTTTTGTAATATAGATTATATTATGTTTTCAGAGAAACTACAAAAAACGAAGTTAATTGTATATTTATTAAGGACGTAGACATATCCCATCGGAACTAATGTTGAACGTAATACAGCGTGCACTTTGATGTTGTGATCGAAATGACGTCACGTCACAGTCAGGTTTGACGTGTGGCGCCGTCTATCGGTCAAACATTTTAATGACCCACGATTCCAGACGCTCGCTAGCGCTAGCAGTCAGCTTGAGTGTGTCTGGATGATAGAGACTACTGATTGAATTGTTATGAGAGGCATTTACTCTTTGTTACTGTATCTCCTTTACGTTAATCAAAACAGATATGTAAACGGTCGATGCACTCGCAAGACAAATCGACTTATACGAGATATAATAGTCTATTTGGAATCGGAAACAGTCGAAGGGATTATAAATGTTCTCAGTAGATTACTTAACTAAAGCCTTTTCCGGTGATGGACGGAAAAAGGATTACGAAACGCGTAGTCAACGCGGGGTTTTGTTTTGTTTGTTTGTATGGTGTTTACGTCATTTTCAACACATTAAGGTTATATATGACGGTCGGTGTTTTTGTGATGGAGGCACACCACCCATTTTTTTTCTAGAACCAGTACTGTATACCCCCGCCATCCGTAAGAATCGACACTTCCTCACTTACAAATCGAGCTCCCAATACTTTTATTAGTTATTTAATTAGGGCAACACTGCAAATTTAACATTTATATTTATATAGAGAATATTATGTCAGTGCCTTTTACTATCAAGTTTGTTAGGCGAGGCTTAGAAAACGAAGAATGGTGAGGCTCTGCCGAGCCATTCTTCGTTTTCGTGCAGAGAAAATGTTTCATTCACATGTCGTCAGATAACGTTACGTACAATAAACGCCGAGGGATTCCGCATTGATTTGCTCTATTGGTCAGTGGCTAATAAAGCAACATTTAATAGGTCACCCCTTTAATGGGCAGAAAAGTGCATATCTGCATGATTAAATGTTTTATAAGTAAAACAAACGAAGGCAGAAAAAAACACTTCTATCCAATCGAATTATTTTGTTTAGAAATATTTAAATAAACGTTTTACACTGAAACACTATATGAACATAACAAAATATGACATTTTCAGATACAACTTAACTATACTAGGCAAAACAAAAGAAACTTTCTTGCATATTTAAGTTAAATTACTAAAGATATCCACAGTTTTCAGTAAAAAACCTATACAGAAACTTGAGTTTGATTATCTTTGGACAAAATTCAGTTGTCAAAATTATGTTGCAGATCTAAAGTTTTGGTGTGGCACGCTAGTAAAGTTTCGAGAGATCTAAATTGAAAATCACAAAAACTAAAGGTCTCGGTTATAGTAAGGTTTAAAGTGTATTATTTCACTAAACATTTGCCAGCTGGATCAACTAAATTTAATCAGCTTGGACAACTGAATTGTGTCCACAGATAAACAAACTTAAATTTCTGTATAGGTTTTATACTGAAAAAGGTCGATAGCTTTAGTTACTGTAATTTAAAATAAACATGGAGGAAAGTTGCTCAATATATATTTTATTGCAGTAACTTAGACATGGTACCTTTACACCAGAGTTTTGCTTGCATCGAATTGAACCATATTACAAATTCTACCATTATCTTGTAGCCTCGGTCACCCGAACCGCTTCTGATTTCTTCGTTACGCTATGCTTCACGGATCCAGAACCAGGGCCTGGGGAAAATAGGACGTTTAAAATCGCCCTCTCGTTTTGGGCGAGTTTGGAGAGATTTTGAGAGATTCAACGAGACTTTCAAAATACATATTTTAAAGTTAATTTAATAATATTTCTTATTTTTAACTTATGAGAAGCAGCAAGTGACGTTAAAAAGCTTAACTGAAGCATCAGCAGTTGACGTTGTACGTTTATTTACAACACGACGTCATGCAAACGTCGACTTTATGCGCGTGAAAAAAACGCGCGAATAATTGTGTTTGACGCTTGTGGGCGCTTTAATTGGCCTTATCTGCCCAGACCGATATCTGCAAGTAAGACTTATGCATGATACGGTCTGGCTGGCCGAGACTACATTATCTTGCTACATTTATCTGATTGCAACATATTAGCAAAGATAACATTGATGCATTGCATGGCTTTGTTGTTATACTATTACACCATCTTGGAACGGTACAAATCTGCGGTAGTTCATGTCTTTTAATTAGTAGTTTGGAGTTGATTTTCGCCTTTTTGGTCATTACTTTTGCGATAAAATGATGTTGGACGACCATCTTTAAAATACATCAGAATGAGTAAAACTTGTAAAAATTGGTCATTACTTTTGCGATAAAATGATGTTGGACGACCATCTTTAAAATACATCAGAATGAGTTAAACTTGTAAAATAGATATATCTTCGTTTTAATTTGAAGACAATTTTAAACAAGTGTGTTGCTATCAGACGCATTATAAAAAAAGACGTGATGAATTCATATGTCAAACTGATGGGAATGCTTTAAGAGTCAATCCTCAACATTGATCTAAAGTAGAAACACAAATTAAGTTAGAGACCCATGCTAGGATAATTCATTTAGATTATCTGAATAAAACCACAAATCAGATGACAAGTGCATAATGTAGAGAAGTTTATTGGAGTCATTAATGACATTTTTGTACACAAAAACTTATAATAATGGCTGTGTCTAATTGCTACTGAGAAATATTGCTAAAAGCTTTCCGAGACATATCAGCAGTTATTTCCATTAAATCTACGTTTTTTTTCCAATCTCTTTACGCGTGTAATGTTAGAACGGTACCCGTTTCTGTCTATTGTGGTACTTGTAAATTTCATCTTAGTTTGATTTGTAGCTAGTAAAGTAGATTTAAAGTCAACAGGAAATGTAACATTCACAGGACACTGTCAACCAAAAACACACATACAGTACAAGTAACACGCCTCAAGAGAGTGTGTCGTCTAAACGTATTACGTATAATGTTTTATAACTAATTAAAAAAACAACAAAAAAAAACAGTGTTTTCGTAAGGTACGACATAAGCCGTTTATACATACATTTGTGTTTCATTTGCCTTTTTCTCGTGTTATCGGTCGATACATTAGTAAGACAAATGGATATATTCAAGATTTAATAGGCTATATGGAATCGGAAACAGTCAAATGGATTATAAATGTTCTCAGTATATTACTAAAGACCTAATTAAAAAAACAACATAAAAACAGTGTTTTCGTAAGGTACGACATAAGCCGTTTATACATACATTTGTGTTTCATTTGCCTTTTTCTCGTGTTATCGGTCGATACATTAGTTAGACAAATGGATATATTCAAGATTTAATAGGCTATATGGAATCGGAAACAGTCAAATGGCTTATAAATGTTCTCAGTATATTACTAAAGACCTTTCAGGAGAAGGACGGACATGGATTACAGATCGCTGGGATTGGAGACAAGTCTGTCAACTTTATGGTGATGTGATTTATAAACTTCGTAAGATTCTAGGTCATGATCACTTTCATACTATCTTTGTTAAACTTGTTAAAAAGTTTATCAAAAGAGGTTATGACCCTATCATTTTGCAACGTACTGCATGCTTGGTGGTGGACCCTTTTACAGTTCGCCACTATGCTTTCCTCTTTAATTGTTCGATGACCGGACAGGCTGTGGACCCTATGATGACGCCTACATAAAGCCCCTTGGGACGGTGGCGTTTGATGTTTGTCCATGATCTTTCTTGTCGTGCCCTTAATGGTTTATTCTCTTACTGCTCTGGCTTCTGCAGTCATTGAGTACCTTCATTGTGGCTTTCTAGGCTATTTTTTTTTGTATTATATTTATACGAGCATATTTGTGTTTTACTTATATTGCCTATTGATGCTGCCTTGTTGGTTAGAGATTAGATCATGGCGGGGATTTCTTTATTTACACTGTCCTGTTTTAATGGGATGACAGTAGGGTAAGTGTGAGGTTTAGTGCACCCTAGAACCGGTTTAAACCCCCAGTGGCCTACTTTGCCACTGACCGTTACAAGGCGGTAGTCCTATTGTCAACCCTTTTGTGTTTGTGAGGTCGTGTATTTATTATTGTTTTTGCCTTCTTGTTTGTCTGTTTGCGTGTTTGTTTCGGTGTTTTGTGGTTTAATGTCCTCCTTGAATTCTACTTTCCCTGTCCGATCTTTTTATATTTCTTTATATTGATAAGATTAACAACATCAAAGATAATTATGCAAACAAACAATTAAGTTTTGCAATACCTTTATGTGTTTTTATATGTTATTTGTAAAAAAAAAAAAATGTATGGTCGCGTCAATCTTGTTCATGCTTTAAGCCGAATGTAAGGCATTTGTTATTATAGAGTTCAAATAAACAGCCTCAATGTGACCAGAGATTTGGATTTGTGAAAGGTTAGACGAACTCATCTTGGATTCAAATCGTTGAAGCATATCTGAATATGTCCATGAAATACTGACCATATGAGGTCACCTTGAATATCCTTATTTCTTTCGCCACTGGCATAAATTGTATAAATAGATTTTTACAATGTGCGTCATCAAATTCTGATCAACGAAACGTTTCTGGTTGTTTATCTTAGTTAATAACAATAAATATCAAACCTTATTCCGCTTCTATGCTAATACATATCTCTAGGCGTATCTCTAGACGCAAACTCTCAATCTAATATGCAATGCAACATTTGATTATATTACATACGAATATCATTTCCGTGTTCCTTTACACCTGCGCCGATTTTGATTACCTTCAGGACAGGACAACAACAATGAACCATAAATATCTGGCTATAATCTGTCTCATAAAGAATCCAATGTGACATTTCATCTCATGCACGTTGAGAAATAAAATATACATTATGAGAATTCTGTTTGAAGATAACGCATGAAGAAAAACGAAATTTCCAAAAAACTCGGAGATTACTTGCTGAACGTAAATCCTAGAAAGCATCGGCATATGTAAGTCACGATGTCCGATAGATAGTTAATATACACTATCTTGCACTAATATGTCTAAAAATTTGCACTCGTGGACAATTGGGAAAAAAACGAATTTTGAATTCGAATAACTATATTGCTCCAACGGGATTTGAGATTTGTGTGACGTTCCCTTATATTCAGTAGAGGTTATTACACCACTCCTACAAAGTTAAGACATTTGCGTACAAAATAATACACATGTCGGATTATTTCACTGCAAATTTAACATGAATGACTTCACAGCAATAAATAATGTCTCATATGCGATATTTACAATGCTCCTTTGCAACGCAAATGCATTCCTTCCACTTGATTAACGTTATTTATAAACCTTCTGATAAACATTTTACATAAAACAATAGGTCAATACAATTTACCTGAAATAAAATAAATTGTCAATTTGTGTTTTATTGGATAATTGGGAATATATGGATATATTGCCGCAATCTAATTGCAGCCTTCGGAATGTTACCGTTTTATCTTGCAGTAATCCTACTGCACCTTCTAAGGAATGGTACAATTTATGCATTAACTTGCAAGTATCTTATTGCAAAATATTAGGAATACATGCTGATAAAGGAGACCCTTTGTAAGCAACAAAATACACATTAAGACACATTTGAATTGAATTGTTGATCTTTAGCGGCTCATCAACCAATTGTTTGGGTCATTTCTAGCCGCGACGGATGTTTGGTTCGGATACATAGAGATCCGGGAACTCTGCACTATTTCTACACTCGAATATACGCATACACGTGTAAGGAATATATACCATTAGTAGTTAGGATAGGCGTCTTATTTGCAAATATGGATATAAATATCGAACAGGAAAAGTAATATTCAAGGACGACAGTCAACCACAAACACACACAGAAACAAAGAACAACTTTAAAGATGAAAACAAATGCCAAATTAGACATCACACACACAAAAGGGTTGACAATAGGGCTACCACCTTGGAACGGTCAGTGGCAAAAAAGGCCACTGGGGTTTTAAACTAGATTCTAGGGCTCATCCCAATACAACGGGACAGTGTAAATAAAGAAATCAACGCCATGAACTATTCTTCAACCAACAAGACAACATTAATAGGCAATATAAGTAAAACACAAATATGCTCATGTATGTATAAATACTAAAAAAAAAAAAATAGCCCAGAAAGTCACAAAGAAGGTATTCAGCGATTTGGTAGAAGCCAGATCAACAAGAGAAGAAACCATTGAGGGCACGGCAAGACAAGACTGTAGACAAACATCAAGCGTCACCGTCCTTTTGGGATTTAGGTAGATGTCATCATAGGGTCCACAGACTGTCCGGTCATCGAACAATTATAGAGGAAAGCATAGTGGCGAACTGCAATACAACAAACCTATGTACAATGTTAACAGCACGTGTTTGAATGTAGGAATGACATATTACATTCGGCCTATTAATAATGAACACATTTGAACCAGTTGCCGAATTTATATCATTAAAATCTGATAATTTTTGTGGCCTTTATAACGTTTATATAGCATATTTGAATTAGATTCTCAATCACATTACAGGGAAACTATGGTTTATGATCTAACAAAGGCGGCTGGCGTGGTTCAGTCGATAACACGGTGGACTTAATCACACTAGCGTTTGTTTAGGGCTGTGTGGCGGACGCAAAAAGTCGCCCCGACTACAAATCAGTTGTGTAATTATTTGGGATCATCAAGCCCAGTCTGTGTTGCGTTAAAGTAGAATATTGCTTAAGCCGGTGCTAGGAGGCGTGAGAGGTGTTGCATCTTATAATTACCTCTCATGAACAGACTCAATAAAACTGAGTCTGCTACATTTCTCTCTTGTTTGTGTTTGTTGCTTACAGGGGATCACCTTTTCAGTATTTATTGAAACCGGAGGAACCGGGTTAATGCCTGACCGGCGCCACTAAGTTTCATTGGTGTGTTGTTTGGTAAGAAACGTATCCTGATCTTATTTCGTCGAATGGGGATTTAAACCGGATTATCAGGTGTATCAGACTCTATCTTATGTTAAGTGACCTTAGGATTTTTTTTGCGAGAAAAACTCCATAGCAATCTATTAATTTAAAATAGTAGGGAATGTTCTCGGATTTATATGCATCCTTTTGCTCTCTCTGGTGCGGCTCTAAACAAACGCAATGTGCTGATGAACCGTTAAACAACATTTTTTTCGATTTAATACTCGCACAAAACACTCTACCTGTGTGAACACAATACAAATATATTAAAGTTATATGACCGAAATAAGCTATCTTCATTAAATACCTTTGGAAGCAACAAACACAACCAATACAATAATGTAGCGCACTAGGTTTTATCAAGTCTATTCGTAAAAGGTAATGATGTAAGTAGCAGCACATCTCACACCTACTAGCACCTGCTAAGCTATCTATAATCGGGTAGATGCTCCCAAAGGAACGGTAAAAAATAACACTACGGATTCATAGCACGAGGACACATTTTACATCCACTGCACTTAACGAAAGCTACTTGCAGTGTCAATGTTTATAAATACAACAAAGAGAATAAAGTAGCTGACCTCTATACATTATACAGTTATAAGGTATTCACTAAAGTATTCAAGAGAATTGAGCCTCATCAGATATAGCATTAGATGACTGCCTCTGTAAGTCTAAATTTAGGAACGAGTATAATTTCTATTACGCAACTGCGTATCTTACACTTATATAATAACTAGCGTTGATATAAACTGAGTGTCCGATAGATAGTTAATACACATTATCTTGCACTAATATGTCTAAAAAATTGCAATTGTGAACAATTGGGAAAAAACGAATCTTGAATTCGAAGAACTATATTGCTCCAACGGGATTTGACATTTAAGGTGGAATGTAATATATTGGTTAAAACGACGTGTTTTTTGTGACGTTCCCTTATATTTAGTAGAGCTTATTACACCACTCCAACAAAGTTATGATATTTGCGTATAAAATAATACACATGTCGGATTATTTCACTGCAAATTTAACATGAATGACTTCACAGAAATAAATAATGTCTCAGATGCGATGTTTACAATGCTTCTTTGAGAAGCAAATCAACGCAGATAAATCATCCCTTCCACTTGATTAACTTTATTTATAAACCTTCTGATAAACATTTTACGTAAAAACAATAGATGAACTGACCAGAAATAAAATTAATATAGAATTTGTGTTTTATTGGAAACATTATATTGCCGCAATCTTATTGCATCCCTTCGGAATATTACCGTTAATACATTATGTATGCATTAACTGAATTTAATGGTTTATTCTCTTGTTGCTCTGGCTTCTGCCAAGTCATTGAGTACCTTCATTGTGGCTTTCTAGGCCATTGTTTTTTTTGTATTATATTTACACGTGCATATTTGTGTTTTACTTATATTGACTATTGATGCTGCCTTGTTGGTTAGAGATTAGATCATGGCGGGGATTTCTTTATTTACACTGCCCTGTTTTATTGGGATGACAGTAGGGTATTTGTGAGGTATTTGTGAGGTTTGGTGCACCCTAGAACCGGTTTAAACCCCCAGTGGCCTACTTTGCCACTGACCGTTCCAAGGCGGTAGCTCTATTGTCAACCCTTTTGTGTTGTGATGTCGTTTGCTTTTATTATTACTTTTGCCTTCTTGTTTGTCTGTTTGCGTGTTTGTTTCTGTGTTTTGTGGTTGACTGTCCTCCTTGAATGCTACTTTCCTTGTCCGATCATTTTATATGTCTTTGCAAGTATCTTATTGCAAAATATTAGGAATACACACTGATAACGGAAAGCCTTTGTAAGCAACAAAAACAACAACAAAAAATGTAGCAAACTCGGTTTTATCGAGTCTGTTTATGAGAGGTAATGTTAGAGGCAACACCTCTCTCTCTCCTAGCGCCGGCTTGCATACCGGTATTCTATTTCATAGTCACATCTGCTTGGCTTTTTGATTTCAAAGAACCAGTAAAATTATCACTACTGGTTCGTAGCTTCGGGGAGATATTTTACTTCTTTTAACATCCGCCACACAGTACTAAACTAGAGCTACTCGTTTTGTAAATATAAATATAAAAATCGAAAAGGAAAAGCGGCATTCAAGGACAACAGTCAACCACAAACACACACAGAAACAAAAAAAACACATTTAAAGATGAATAAAAGGCAAAATAAGACATCACAAACACAAAAGGGTTGAATACAAAAGGAAATGTTAATAAATACTGATAAGGGAGATCCTTTGGAACAACAAACACAGTCAACATAATAAAATAGATTCATGCCTTTAATACTTTATCTTGCAATAATCAAATTGCACAATATTGGCAATGGTATCATTGGAATATTTTGTTGCTGTTATCATATCGTCTAGGGAAAGGTACACTTAATGCATTTATAGTGTGAGCTAGTAAGACAAACCCTCCCCCAGGGGGAGTTTTGTAGGGTATGATTTTCTGAAAGAACATACAATAAGTTTCAAAATGAGACATGTGTGCCATCTGAGCGTTGGAGATTTAGTGAGTTTTGGGGGAAAACGTTGCGTTTTTAGACGAAAATCGCCGAAATCTGGAATTATTTTTTAGAAAAAGAATGGAATATATTAGAACCATTTGAATTGATGGAATCTTTCTCGGAACGCATCTTTAAGTGTCCCACCATATAATTTATGGATCCGATACTAAAATATTGAAATTTTGGATAAAAATGCATCTAATACAATAGAAAAAAAAGAAATATTGTAACCTTTTTGGGTAGGGTAAGGTCCAGTGATAAGTAGAAAGAAACCCAAACCGCATGATGTTTGGAAATGCTTTAATTTTTGGGCGAAAAATGTGTATTTTTGTCAAAAATCGCCGGAATCTGGAATTATTTTTTGAAATTAGTTTGAACATAAACTTATCAAATTGAAGCAATAGAATGTTGCCCAGCATACATATACAAGTTTTTCCTGACACATATAACATATGTCTCAAATATTGGCATTTTAGAGCAAAATGTTGGAAAAAACTGATTTCTGTAATCCATTGGGGGGTATTGGGTTAAAATATAGAAACAAATTTAATACAATTGAATAAGGACAGATTGTAACATTTTTGGATAGACAAAGGTCGAATAATTAAGTAGAAAAAAGTCCCGAACCGTATGATGCTTGAAGATGCCGTAATTTTCAGGCTAAACAAATTGTTGAAGTATTAGAATGTTGCACAGCATAC
>JAWPHD010021022.1:0-29582 GCA_037043455.1 Cyrtodaria siliqua | reverse complement strand
AAGTGGGGGCGAGTGGGGGTGGAGAGGCGGGTTGGAGAGGGGGGGGGGGGGGGGGGGGGGGGGGGGGGGGGGGTGGGTGGTGGAGAGGGCAACATATATGTGTAAGAATCTACCAAAACAACACAGAAATATGTAAAAAAACAAATGCAAACCTAGATCTGCCTTTATTGCACATTTTATGGGCCATCACTATATGGGTTCCATAGGAGCCCAGAATTTGCAGAAGACAAAATAAATTACCCAACCCTATACAACATACTATAAGGAAACCAATTCCAAAATTTAGTTCAGCTAGGACAAGAAATGCAAGAGATATAGACCCCTTAAACACAGCTTACACGCAAAATTTGATGTGAAATAGACACATTTTAAGGGCTATCAGAATTTGGGTTCCATGGGAGCCCAGGGGTTACAGGAACCACAATTGCTTATGCAGCCCTTAAGATAATGCTATAAGGAAGCCCACCATGGCCAAATTTGGTTGTGCTAGGATAAGAAATGTAAGAGCTAGTCTTGTAAACACAGCTTACACGCAAACCTGAATGTAGGACGCCGACGCCGACGCCGACCCGGGTTGATTACATAAGCTCTCTTATTCTTCAAATAGTCGAGCTAATAAAAGTGATCCTTAGCAAGTTTATATAGTATATATATATGACAAATGCAAGGCAGCAATAGTGTATGACATAGCATAAAACACGGTTGATGTTCCAGTTGTCAGTTTTGTCAGTTTATCAACATTAGTTTAAGCTGCACAAACAAGAAGCACCACAAAAAGTACCACCGATCGGTGCAGACGCTCGACTTTCAACCTTGTTTAATTATTGGGAAACAATGTTGAAGGGCATAATTTTGCTTAATTGCAGAACAGAATTAGTGCACTTGTTAGCCAAATCTTGTAAAAAACAAGTACAAAAGAGGCCATAGTTTTGGTAAATTAAACCATGAGTTATAGAACCTGGCTGTATGATGTTGCCTAATGATGTAAGAATAAAAGAATCATTCATGGGTGTCCGGTGAAGATGGAATTCCAACCCAAGGTATACGTGTTTTTATCGGAACCGAGTCTCTGTCGAGGTTCCGATTTTTAACACTTATACCGAGGGTTGGAATTCCCTATCTGAACCAAATACCCATGATAGATTATTTTTCTTGCATATCAGAGACATGTTGTGCATTGACGCCGCCAGCTACTAACGTTCTACATTTTCCTGCATACTGGATATGGGGGTGCTTTAATTTTATCTCGACCCTAGGGTGAGATGGAAATATCTAGCCCCGGTAAAATGACAGATATCCTTGTCCTGTATGCAAGAAGATTTAATCCATTATGTGAAGTATTGTCGGAGATATAAGCTTAGATACTAACTTAAACCAAATATTCTACATATTAAAGGGGTCATAAATGTGATTCAATAAAGCATGCGTTATATAACCTGGCTGCATGATGTTGTCTAATATGATGTCGAATACATGTGTGACATTTCAATCGATTATGTAAAGTAGTTTCCAAGATACAATCTTACATACAAACTTTGACCAAATATTCTAACTAAAAAAGGGGCCATAATTTTGTTAAAATAATAGACATCGAAAAAGTCCAGCTAAAAATTAAACATAGTCACTGAACTATGAAAACAAAACAAAACATTTACTAAAGCAATGTAAGGAAACGGACTGGTTGTTTTCTCATATTCTATACACATTTTAAATGAAGAAAGTGGCAGCTTAGTGGATAAGAACTTGGCTTTGGAGCTACAGACCTCTCATGGGTTTGCTCCCAGCTGACAGAGGCATGTGGGATGGGAAATTTCACGTTTCATCTCATCTCTCTCTGAGGACGCTGTCCCAATATTACCTAAAATGATGTGGTAATGGGACATAAACATTTTTATTTCATTGAACTGAAGAGAACAGTCTTCCAGAACATCAAAATCACTGAACCATTAATTTACTACCTTGTCTATTGACCTGATAATGTAAAAGGGTAATTTTCACTTAATGGGCAGTACACCTTTAAAGTTTCACGAGTGTGTCTTACAGAGTGAAGAAAAAATCATGAACAGCCCATAATGACCCTAACCTTTAACCTAGTGACCTTAAAAAGTGCTGTTCACCTGTGAAGTTTGACGAATGTGGCGGCAGATGTGGAGGACTTGAGTTTTTTTCATTATGTCCACGACGCCCTTGACCTTTGATCTAGTGACCTGAACAGTATAGGCAGAGCTCTAGATAAGCTGCATATACACGTAATTTACGCAAATATGAGCCATGAAACTGAAAATATTTCTTTCCCATGTGTATAACCATGTAAAAATATATTAAAACGTAAATATACAGCGTTTTAAAATTTTACCTATCTGCATTTTTAGCTCTACTGGCCAAGGGCCAGCAGAGCTTATGGGATGGTGTGTTGTCCGTCTTCCGTCGTCCGTCGTCCGTCGTCTGTTAACTTTTCTTCAAACGACTTCTCCTCAGAAACCGCTTGGCTAATTTTGACCAAACTTCACATGGATGATCCTTAGATGAATGCTTTTTAGATTGTTAAAATTAGGTCAGCACTACATCCAAGATGGCTGCCATTACCATATATGGTCGAAACCTTAAAAAATCTTCTTCTCCAGAACCGCTGGACAGATTTCAACAGTTTTTCTTTTAAAATGATCGCCAACGCCTAGACTATCAAGATTGTTCAAATAAAGTCCCCGGGGTCAAAAATGGCCGTGCCCCGGGGGTCCAAAATTTGTATATTGAGGTTTTGCATGTTTTTCATATAGACATGTAGGAAACAACTTTAAAAAATCTTCTTCTCTGAAACCACAAGGCACAGAGCTCTCATGTATTACATGTAGCATCAGCTTATGGTCCTCTACTAAGTTTATTCAAATGGTGACCCTGGGGTCAAATTTGTCCCCGCCCCGGGGGTCACAGTTTTACATAGACTTATATAGGATTTTTTTTTAAAAAATCTTCTCAGAAACTACAACAGCCAGAGGTTTGATATTTTGCATTTACTATAAGCTTATGGTCCTTTACCAAGTTTGTTCAAATGGTGACCTTAGGGTCACATTTGGCCCCGCCCCAAGGGTCACATGTTTTACATAGACATGTATAGGGAATTCTTCAAACGACTTCTCGTCAGAAACCGCTTGGCCAATTTTGACCAAACTTCAAATGGATGATCCTTAGATGAATGCTTTTTAGATTTGTTAAAATTAGGTCAGCGCTACATCCAAGATGGCTGCCATTACCATATATGGTCGAAACCTTAAAAAATCTTCTTCTCCAGAACCGCTTGACAGATTTCAACAGTTTTTCTTTTAAAATGATCACCAACGCCTAGACTATCAAGTTTGTTCAAATAAAGTCCCCGGGGTCAAAAATGGCCGTGCCTCGGGGGTCCAATGTTTGTATATTGAGGTTTTGCATATTTTTCATATAGACATATAGGAAAAAAGTTTAAAAAATCTTCTCTGAAACCACAAGGCACAGAGCTCTCATGTCTTACATGTAGCATCAGCTTATGGTCCTCTACTAAGTTTGTTCAAATGGTGACCCTGGGGTCAAATTTGTCCCCGCCCCGAGGGTCACAGTTTTACATAGACTTATATAGGAATTTTTTTTTAAAAATCTTCTTCTCGGAAACTACAAGAGCCAGAGGTTTGATATTTTACAATTATTATAAGCTTATGGTCCTTTACCAAGTTTGTTCAAATGGTGACCCTGGGGTCACATTTGGTCCCGCCCCAAGGCGTCACATGTTTTACATAGACATGTATAGGGAAAAACTTAAAAAATCTTCTTCTCTGAAACTGCAAGAGCCAGAGGTTTAATATTTTGCTGTTGCTATAAGCTTATGGTCCTTTACCAATTTTGTTCAAATGCTGACCCTGGGGTCACATCTGGCCCCGTCCCGGGGGTCACAGTTTTACATCAATGATTGTTTTAAATTTTTAATTTCTTTATTTTTTTATTTTCTTTTTTTTTTTATTATTATTTTTTTTTCCTATTTTTTCTTTTATTTTTTTTTTTTTTGAATTTTTTTTGATTTTTTTTTTTTTTTGATTTTTTTTTTGAATTTTTTTTTTTTGAATTTATTTTGAATTTTCTTTTTGAAATTTTTATTATCTCTACTGGCCAACTTGGAAAAACAGCCAGATCGGACCAGTAATGACGGAGTTATTGCTCTTGATATAGTTAAAAATGCTATATTTTGCCTCTTTAAGACGATAGTCACTCGCTTCATTGATGTCATAAGAGCCATATTAGCCAGTAGAGCGTCCACAGGCCCTCTTGGGCCTCTTGTTAGTATTTATGGTTAGGCCAAATAATTACAGTGCAGGCCGGTAATAAAATCTTTTTTTTTATTTAATTAATCCTTGCTATACTAAATTCAAATCAAGAACATCAAAATCATGTTTTCTTGAACATAGTATATAATATGAGAGTTCCACTACATGCCTTAAAACCTTAAAAACAAAGTTTAGAGTCGGGGACTTAAAAATAGGGACAGTCGGAAGACAAGGTTTGTTTTTTGCCTTAGTTTGATTGTTGTTTGAACTGTTCCGTACTTGTAACTCATGTGTAGAATATATTCCGGTACACCGGTACTATACGATGCAAGACTGGATTAGAACATGTTCAGAACAAATCTATGCTCGACAACAACGAACATTTCAAAGACAGGTTTCGGGTTATGTTTACTTCTTAAAATGTGTTGAAATAACGTATTTATTAATAGGTACTGTAATCCAGTCTGTGTATTTATGTCCTGTCAAAATTTCCCGTAAAAATATGAAAACATGTCGTCAGGTAAAACCCGTCACGGCTGGAAACAACAGCTGTCGGAGAATAGCGCAGCTTGACTATTCGATTTTTCAGAGAATAATAAATTATATAGCCAGTATATACCATCAGAAAACAAGGCTAAAACAATGTTGGGGGTGGGGTTGGCGGGTGGGGTAAGTATACTGTTTAAACATATTTATTTTACATCAATTGCAAAACAAGTTCTTGCAACTTAGATTAATCACTCTCGATGGCTTCCTGGGTAGAACCAGTACTAAGCAATGTGGATTAATTATCTTGTTCAAGGATAAATAACTTGGCCGCGACGGAGGATCGAACCCACGACCTCTCAATCAGGAGTTTGGCGCTCTACCACTGAACCACAAACTCCATGCAAGTATAGAAACTCGGGCCGAATCTGGTACAATTTATAGTAAAATTTGGGGCAAGGCGTGAAATTTTAATATTTTTATCCAAAATTGCTGTCATTTTAAAGAAATTAGTGGTCGAAGGGAGGGGATATCTGGCAATTTTTATTGGGGCATCAGTTTAGTTTTTCTTTTATTGATATTTCATCATACTGTCTATCTGAATTTAATTTAAATTGTTTTATATGTATATGATTGCGTTTAAATTAAAACCAAAAGGCCCAAGAGGCCCTGTGGACGCTCTACTTGCTAACATGGCTGTTATAACATCAATGAAGCGAGTGACTGCAATTAACGATTTTTTTGGAAGTTTTGGGCAAAATACAGCATTTTTACCTAAATCAAGGGCCATAACTAAAGAATCTGGTAAAGTTTGGTAAAGATCAGATGAAAATTGAAGGCCCAACCGTATTAACCAGGCAAAATATACTTCTCTGCTACTGGTCCGATCTGGCTGGTTATCAAACTTGGCCAATAGGGCTAAAAAAAAAATAAAAAATAAAAAAATAAAAAAAATAAAAGAAATTTTAAAAAAAAGATTTAAAAAATGTATAAAACAAGAAATATCACTGAAAGTGATAAATTCCCCCGAAGTGTCCTTTGACCTCTAAGTATGACCTTGACCTTGGAGCCATGGACCTGGATTTGTGCACGACACCTCATTTGGTTGTGGTGAGCACTTGTGCCAAGTTATTTTAAAATCCGTCCAGGCATGCAAAAGTTATTGACCGGACACGATTTGACCTTTGACCTCTAAATGTGACCTTGACCTTGGGGACCACAGACCTGGATTTTGTGCGCGACACATCGTCTTGTTGTGGTGAGCACTTGTGCCAAGTTATTTTAAAATCCGTTCATGAATGCCAGTTATTGACCGGACACAATTTGACTTTTCACCTCCAAGTGTGACCTTGAAGACCAGGATTTTGCGCGCGACACATCGTCTTGTTATGGTGATCACTTGTGCCAAGTTATTTAAAAATCCCTGCAAGGGTTGTGACATTACGGTCCAGACACGAAATTGCATACCTGTTTTTCACCTATGAACTGCAAGTGTGACCTTGACCTTTGAGGTACGGACCTGGGTTTTGCGCACGACACATCGTCTTGTTATTGTGATCACTTGTGCCAAGTAATTTAAAAATCCCTGCAGGGGTTGTGACGTTACGGTCCGGACACGAAGTTACGTACCTATTTTTGACCTATAAACTTCAAGTGTAACCTTGACCTTTGAGGTACGGACCTGGGTTTTGCGGGGGACACATCGTCTTGTTATGGCGATCACTTGTGTCAAGTTATTTAAAAATCCCTGCAGGTGTTGTGACGTTACGGTCCGGACACGAAATTGCGTACCTGTTTTTGACCTATGAACTTCAAGTGTGACCTTGACCTTTGAGGTACGGACCTGGGTTTTATGGGGGACATATCGTCTTGTTATGGTGATCACTTGTGCAAAGTTATTTAAAAATATCTGCAGGGGTTGTGAAGTTACGGTCCGGACACAAACTTCGGAATGACGGACAGAATCCGGACGGACGCACGGACGCACGGACGCACGGATGGTGCGATTACTATATGCCCCCGAAAAATTTTGGGGGGCATAAAAATATTTTAAAACAAATCTATAAAAAATAAATCAAATGAATTAATAATATAAAAACAGAGTCATGAAATCTGGTAAAATTTGGTAAAGATAGGATGAAAAATGAAGGCCCTATCATCTTAACGAGGCAAAATATAGCAATAGCATTTTTAACTAAATCAAGGCCCATAACTCCACTGTTACTGATCCGATCAGGCTGGTTTTGGAACTTGTACGAGCTTTCATTGATATTAACAACCTGTTACAGTTTGGTAAAGGCACTATCGTCTTAACGAGACAAAAGTTAATGACGGACGACGGACAGACGGACGACGGACAACTCGCCATCCCATAAAAAAAACAAGAGGCCCAAGAGGGCCTGTAGACGCTCTACTTGTATGATGTGATTCAAAAACATGATAGAGGCCAACCCAAGAAACATGTTTCCTATATATAACTCTATGTAAACTTCGGGTTATCGTGGCACCCATTATGAATATTTGACGACAACGAAAAACACAAACTTGATAGATGCCAACAACAGGAACATGCATATGATATTTAACTAGAATGGAACAAGTGGTAAAATGTCCTTAAATTTGACCTAAGTTTAGCCATGGTGGCCGTCATGGATTACTGGAGGCCCCAAAAATGCAAATCTGAGTGGGAATAACCCAAAGATCATTGTGATTAAGTTTCATCAAAATCCTTCAAGCAGTTTCAGAGATGATGTCATTTTTTCCTATATAACTCTATGTAAACTTTGGGTCGCTGTGGTCGCTGTGGCGGCCATTTTGATTATTCGACGATAACGAAAAACACAAACTTAATAGAGGCCAACCCAAGGAACATGTATATGATATTTCAGTAGAATGGAATAAGTGGTTTCGGAGGAGATGTTGTTTGAAATTTACTTAAATTTGACCTAGTTTCAGACATGGCGGCCATCTTGGATGATTGGCGACCGCGAAAAACACAAATCTGAGAGGGACTATCCCAAATATCGTTCTGCTTAAGTTTCATCAAAATCTTTCAGGCGGTTTCAGAGAAGATGTCATTTTTAATCTTTTCCTATATAACACTATGTAATCTTTGGGTCGCCGTGGCGGCCATTTTGATCATTTGACGATAACGAAAAACACAAACTTGATAGAGGCTAACCCAAGGAACATGTATGTGATATTTCAAAAGAATGGAATAAGTGGTTTCGGAGATGTTGTTTGAAATTTATTTAAATTTGACCTAGTTTTAGCTATGGCGGCCATCTTGGATGACTGGCAGCCGTGAAAAACACAAATCTGAGAGGAACTATCCCAAATATCCTTGTGCTTAAGTTTCATCAAAATCCTTCATGCGGTTTCAGAGAAGATGTCATTTTTAAACTTTTCCTATATAACTCAATGTAAGTTTTTGGACGTCGTGGCGGCCATTTTTATTATTCAACGAGAATAAAAAACAGAAACTTAATAGCGGCCAACCCAAGGAACATGTATATGATATTTCAGTAGAATGGAATCAGTGATTTCGTCGGAGATGTCGTTTGAAATTAGTATTTGACCTAGTTTTAGCCATGGCGGCCATCTTGGATGAATGGCGGCCGCAAAAAACACAAATCTGAGAGGGACTATCCCAAATATCATTGTGCTTAAGTTTCTTCAAAATCTTTCGAGCGGTTTCAGAGAAGATGTAATTTTTAACCTTTTCCTATATAACTCTTTGTAAACTTTGGGTCGCTGTGGCGGCCATTTTGATTATTTGACGATAACGAAAAACACAAAATTGATAGAGGCCAACCCAAGGAACATGTATATGATATTTCACAGGAATGGAATAAGTGGTTTCGTCGGAGAGGTCGTTTGAAGTTTACTGAAATTTGACCTAGTTTTAGTTATGGCAGCCTTTTTGGATGACTGGCGGCCGTGAAAAACACAAATCTGAGAGGGATTATCCCAAATATCATTGTACTTATGTTTCATCAAAATCTTTCAGGTGGTTTCAGAGAAGATGTAATTTTTAACCTTTTCCTATAGAACTATTATGTAAACTTTGGGTCGCCGTGGTGGCCATTTTGATTATTTGACGATAACGAAAAACACAAACTTGATAGAGGCTAACCCAAGGCACATGTATTTGATATTTCACAAGAATGGAATAAGTGGTTTCGGAGGAGATGTCGTTTGAAATTTCCTTAAATTTGATGTAGTTTTAGCCATGGCGGCCATCTTGGAAGACTGGTGGCCGCGAAAAACACAAATCTGAGAGGGACTATCCCAAATATCATTGTGCTTAAGTTTCATCAAAATCTTTCAGGCGGTTTCAGAGAAGATGTCATTTTTAACCTTTTCCTACATAACTCAATGTAAACTTTAGGTCGCCGTGGTGGTCATTTTGATTATAAGACGAAAACGAAAAACACAAACTTGATAGAGGCCAACCCAAGGAACATGTATAGGATATTTTAGTAGAATGGAATCAATGATTTCGGAGATGTCGTTTGAAGTTAGTATTTGACCTAGTTTTAGCCATGGCGGCCATCTTGGATGACTGGCGGCCGCAAAAAACACAAATCTGAGAGGGACTATCCTAAATATCATTTTACTTAAGTTTCATCAAAATCTTTTAGGCGGTTTCAGAGAAGATGTAATTTTTAACCTTTTCCTATATAACTCTATGTAAACTTTGGGTCGCTGTGGCGGCCATTTTGATTATTTGACGATAACGAAAAACACAAAATTGATAGAGGCTAACCCAAGGAACATGTATATGATATTTCACAAGAATGGAATAAGTGGTTTCGGAGATGTCGTTTGAAATTTACTGAAATTTGACCTAGTTTTAGCTATGGCGGCCATCTTGGATGACTGGCGGCCGTGAAAAACACAAATCTGAAAGGGATTATCCCAAATATCATTGTGCTTATGTTTCATCAAAATCTTTCAGGCGGTTTCAGAGGAGATGTAATTTTTAACCTTTTCCTATAGAACTTTTATGTAAACTTTGGGTCGCCGTGGCGGCCATTTTGATTATTTGACGATAACGAAAAACACAAACTTGATAGAGGCTAACCCAAGGAACATGTATTTGATATTTCACAAGAATGGAATAAGTGGTTTCGGAGGAGATGTCTTTTGAAATTTCCTTAAATTTGACGTAGTTTTAGTCATGGCGGCCATCTTGGATGAATTTTTAACCTTTTCCTATATAACTCTATGTAAACTTTGGGTCGCCGTGGTGGTCATTTTGATTATTAGAAGAAAACGAAAAACACAAACTTGATAGAGGCCACCCAAGGAACATGTATATGATATTTCACAAGAATGGAATGAGTGGTTTCAGAGAAGATGTCCTTTTTAACCTTTTCCTATATAGCTCTATGTAAACTTTGAGTCGCCGTGGTGGCCATTTTGATTATTCAACGTTAACGAAAAACACAAACTTAATAGAGGCCAACCCAAGGAACATGTATATGATATTTCAGTAGAATGGAATAAGTGGTTTCGGAGGAGATGTCGTTTGAAATTTACTTAAATTTGACCTACTTTCAGACATGGCGGCCATCTTGGATGATTGGCGACCGCGAAAAACACAAATCTGAGAGGGACTATCCCAAATATCGTTCTGCTTAAGTTTCATCAAAATCTTTCAGGCGGTTTCAGAGAAGATGTCATTTTTAATCTTTTCCTATATAACACTATGTAATCTTTGGGTCGCCGTGGCGGCCATTTTGATCATTTGACGATAACGAAAAACACAAACTTGATAGAGGCTAACCCAAGGAACATGTATGTGATATTTCAAAAGAATGGAATAAGTGGTTTCGGAGGAGATGTTGTTTGAAATTTATTTAAATTTGACCTAGTTTTAGCTATGGCGGCCATCTTGGATGACTGGCAGCCGTGAAAAACACAAATCTGAGAGGAACTATCCCAAATATCCTTGTGCTTAAGTTGTATCAAAATCCTTCATGCGGTTTCAGAGAAGATGTCATTTTTAAACTTTTCCTATATAACTCAATGTAAGTTTTTGGACGTCGTGGCGGCCATTTTTATTATTCAACGAGAATAAAAAACAGAAACTTAATAGCGGCCAACCCAAGGAACATGTATATGATATTTCAGTAGAATGGAATCAGTGATTTCGTCGGAGATGTCGTTTGAAATTAGTATTTGACCTAGTTTTAGCCATGGCGGCCATCTTGGATGAATGGCGGCCGCAAAAAACACAAATCTGAGAGGGACTATCCCAAATATCATTGTGCTTAAGTTTCTTTAAAATCTTTCGAGCGGTTTCAGAGAAGATATAATTTTTAACCTTTTCCTATATAACTCTTTGTAAACTTTGGGTCGCTGTGGCGGCCATTTTGATTATTTGACGATAACGAAAAACACAAAATTGATAGAGGCTAACCCAAGGAACATGTATATGATATTTCACAGGAATGGAATAAGTGGTTTCGTCGGAGAGGTCGTTTGAAATTTACTGAAATTTGACCTAGTTTTAGTTATGGCAGCCTTTTTGGATGACTGGCGGCCGTGAAAAACACAAATCTGAGAGGGATTATCCCAAATATCATTGTACTTATGTTTCATCAAAATCTTTCAGGTGGTTTCAGAGAAGATGTAATTTTTAACCTTTTCCTATAGAACTATTATGTAAACTTTGGGTCGCCGTGGTGGCCATTTTGATTATTTGACGATAACGAAAAACACAAACTTGATAGAGGCTAACCCAAGGCACACGTATTTGATATTTCACAAGAATGGAATAAGTGGTTTCGGAGGAGATGTCGTTTGAAATTTCCTTAAATTTGACGTAGTTTTAGCCATGGCGGCCATCTTGGAAGACTGGTGGCCGCGAAAAACACAAATCTGAGAGGGACTATCCCAAATATCATTGTGCTTAAGTTTCATCAAAATCTTTCAGGCGGTTTCAGAGAAGATGTCATTTTTAACCTTTTCCTACATAACTCAATGTAAACTTTAGGGCTCCGTGGTGGTCATTTTGATTATAAGACGAAAACGAAAAACACAAACTTGATAGAGGCCAACCCAAGGAACATGTATAGGATATTTAAGTAGAATGGAATCAGTGATTTCGGAGATGTCGTTTGAAGTTAGTATTTGACCTAGTTTTAGCCATGGCGGCCATCTTGGATGACTGGCGGCCGCAAAAAACACAAATCTGAGAGGGACTATCCTAAATATCATTTTGCTTAAGTTTCATCAAAATCTTTTAGGCGGTTTCAGAGAAGATGTAATTTTTAACCTTTTCCTATATAACTCTATGTAAACTTTGGGTCGCTGTGGCGGCCATTTTGATTATTTGACGATAACGAAAAACACAAAATTGATAGAGGCTAACCCAAGGAACATGTATATGATATTTCACAAGAATGGAATAAGTGGTTTCGGAGATGTCGTTTGAAATTTACTGAAATTTGACCTAGTTTTAGCTATGGCGGCCATCTTGGATGACTGGCGGCCGTGAAAAACACAAATCTGAAAGGGATTATCCCAAATATCATTGTGCTTATGTTTCATCAAAATCTTTCAGGCGGTTTCAGAGGAGATGTAATTTTTAACCTTTTCCTATAGAACTTTTATGTAAACTTTGGGTCGCCGTGGCGGCCATTTTGATTATTTGACGATAACGAAAAACACAAACTTGATAGAGGCTAACCCAAGGAACATGTATTTGATATTTCACAAGAATGGAATAAGTGGTTTCGGAGGAGATGTCTTTTGAAATTTCCTTAAATTTGACGTAGTTTTAGTCATGGCGGCCATCTTGGATGAATTTTTAACCTTTTCCTATATAACTCTATGTAAACTTTGGGTCGCCGTGGTGGTCATTTTGATTATTAGAAGAAAACGAAAAACACAAACTTGATAGAGGCCACCCAAGGAACATGTATATGATATTTCACAAGAATGGAATGAGTGGTTTCAGAGAAGATGTCATTTTTAACCTTTTCCTATATAGCTCTATGTAAACTTTGAGTCGCCGTGGTGGCCATTTTGATTATTCAACGTTAACGAAAAACACAAACTTGATAGAGGACAACCCAAGGAACGTAAATGATATTTTAATATAATAGAATAAGTGGTTTCGGAGGAGATGTCGTTTGAAATTTCCTTAAATTTGACCTAGTTTTAGCCATGGCGGCCATCTTGGATGACTGGCAGCCGCGAAAAACACAAATCTGAGAGGGACTATCACAAATATCATTGTGATTAAGTTTCATCAAAATCCTTCTAACGGTTTCAGAGAAGATGTCATTTTTAACCTTTACCATGGCTAAAACTAGGTCAAATTTAAGGAAATTAAAACATTGTGATGAAGTTTCATCAAAATCCTTCAAGCGGTTTCAGAGGAGATACCGATTTTATAAAATTGCTAACAGACAGACGGACGGACAGACGGAAGACGGACGAAAAGTGATCGCATAAGCCCTCCTGGCCTTTTGCCAGTAGAGCTAACTAGATGGGTGTTGCCTGTCAGCGCTTTGTCTGTATAACACTTTTTTTTAGACCCAGATAAATGACCTTGACAAACTGGCCTAAGTTTTCGTCAAGACAACAAGAGCTGTCGGAGAACAGCGCAGCTCTACTGTTAGATTTTTCAGAGAATAATAACTTATATAGCCAGTATATACCATCAGAAAACAAGGCTAAAACATTGTGGGGGTGGGGTTGGGGCGGGTGTAGAAACTTTGGCCGATATAAAATTATTGTTAGATGTGAAATTTTATTGTTTATTTTTATCAGTTTTAATCCAAAATTGCTGTCATTTTAAAGAAATTTGTGGTCGAAAGGCAATTCGGGAAGGGAGTGGATATCCAGCGGGTTTTTATTGAGGCCTCATTTCAGTTTTTTTTTTATTGATATTTCATCTGTGTATCTGAATTTAATCTAAATTGTTTTACTACGCCTTGCACAACAGGTTAGAGTTTCCCCATTTTGTGACAAGCGAAGTCGGTAGCGACATCACAGGCATTTTCGCACCCACTGACATCGATCAACGGTTCACCTCGTGACGCTGCTGTCAATCTGAATTTTGTCACGGCTGGGGAAAAATGCGTGTAACTATCTACATGCAGTGTATAAAATGTACATAGGACTCGACTTACTAGTATTGTTTGTGTACATCATGACCTCGCCATTTTTTGTGTGGCTTTTGTGGATTTTTATGTACACTGCAGGCAGATTGAATATCAAAATCGTAAAAAGTGCTGGTAAGGTCAGCGAAGGCTCGTATTAATAAAACACGTGACCGAAAGTGGTGGTACATTTCCCCGGGGTACTTTAATCAGGATCCGATTATATTACACGTCAACCTACAGTGCCTGCCTAAATTAAAGTTGCTAAAGCTCATTGTTCATAGGATCTAAATATTGTAAATATTGTTCCTAAGATTTAAATATTGCGAAGCTTATTAAAGAAAATCGTGACAGTTGCGGTATTTTTTCACTGAGAAAAAAAGTCATATCCAATTGAATACCACTTTTATGGTATTCAGTATCTATCAAGGCACACTGCTCCAACCCACTATAATGTCAATGTTTTCCTCGCTACCCAATTCTTTCGAAAAGGTCATGTTTCATTTCACTACGCTACACGAAATGAAATGAGGGCAGAACAAATGTTTCACATGCATTTTGACAGATCTATCTGGTGACGTTCAGTTTTCATTGGCCAACAGTTACACGCTGGCAATCTCGGACCAATCGGAACTGATCAAGCAGGCTCTCAAAAGGCCACTTTGATCAGGGTCTTGATGGGCTTTAAATTGATCATGTCCAGGTAAACGCTTGCCATTTTCAACAGGGCGAGAAAGGTCAAGACAGTAAAACACAGACGATATTTTGATTTGCCGCAAAGTAGAGTTTCTCTAACCTGTTGTGCAAGGCGTAGTATATGTAAATGATTGCATTCAAATTGAAATTTTAATATCCAAATAATAGAAGATAAAATGAAAACTATTCCCCTCCTCCTGTCCTCCATTTGAGGGGAGCCAATAAACCAATGGGGGCCAGGGCGGGAGTGCGTCATTGATATAGGTGTAGATTTGATAAAAAAAATAAAAAAAATAAAACAAGAGGCCCAAGAGGGCCTGTGGACGCTCTACTGGCTAACATGGCGCTTATAACATCAATGAAGCGAGTTACTGCCATTTACGTTTTTTTGAAAGTTTCGGGCAAAAAACAGCTTTTTGACTAAATCAAGGGCCATAACTAAAGAATCTGGTAAAGTTTGGTAAAGATCAGATGAAAAGTGAAGGCCCTACCGTATTAACGAGGCAAAATATAGCATTTTTAACTAAATCAAGAGCCATAACTCCTCTGTTACTGGTCCGACTGGTCCAACAAAGAGCTAAAAAAAAAAAAAAAAAAAAAAAAAAAATCAAACAAAAAAAAAAAATATATCAAACAAATGAAAAAACAAAAATGACAAAAAAAAATCAAATTCAAATAAAATTAATCAATTCAAATTCAAATTCAAAAATCTAATTAAAAAAAAACATTAAAAAAAATATTTATTCCAAAATAAGAAAGTAAATAAAATCATAAAATCTGGTCAAGTTTGGCAAAGATCAGATGCAAAATGAAGGCTCTATCATATGACGAGGCAAATTATAGCATTTTTAACAAAATCAAGGGCCATAACTCCGCTGTTAGTTGTCCGATCTGGCTGGTTTACGAACCTGACCGAGGTTTCATTGACATTAACAATCTGTTAAAGTTTGGTAAAGATCGGATGAAAAATGAAGGCCCTATAGTCTTAACCAAGGCAAAATATAGCATTTTGAACTAAATCAAGCCTCTTGGTTTTTAAACAAATGCACTTAGATGTCATCTCAGCAAAAGCAAACTGCAAACTCCGTTGTTTTATCTACTAAAATTTTTACAAACTTTCATTTAAGCACCATTGACGTTTTTATTTTTAAGTCCAGCCCCCATTAGGCGAGACATGTGAATCCACGGATTTCTTGTGTTAAAAATGCTATAATTTGTCTTGTCATCTGTTAGGGCCTTCATTTTGCATCTGATCTTTGCCAAAGTTTACCAGATTTTATGATTTTTTTTGATTTTTTTATTTTGATTTTTTTTTTAATTTTGATTTTTTTTTTAAATAATTTTTTTTTCTTTGTTTTTTTTTAATTGTTTTTTTTTTAAATTTTTAGCTCTACTGGCCTTATGCGATCACTTTTCGTCCATCGTCTGTCCGTCCGTCTGTCCGTCCGTCCGTTCGTCTGTTAGCAATTTTATAAAATCGACATCTCCTCTGAAACCGCTTGAAGGATTTTGATGAGACTTCATCACAATGTTACTTGGGAGGGTCCCTCTCAGATTTGAGTTTTTTGCGGCCGCCAGTCATCCAAGATGGCCGCCATAGCTAAAACTAGGTCAAATTTAAGTAAATTTCAAACGACATCTCCGAAACCACTTATTCCATTCTTGTGAAATATCATATACATGTTCCTTGGGTTAGCCTCTATCAAGTTTCTGTTTTTCGTCGTCAAATAATCAAAATGGCCGCCACGGCAACCCAAAGTTTACATAGAGTTATATAGGAAAAGGTTAAAAATGATATTTGGGATAATCCCTCTGAGATTTGTGTTTTTTGCGACTGCCAGTCATCCAAGATGGCCGCCATAGCTAAAACTAGGTCAAATTTAAGTAAATTTCAAACGACATCTCCGAAACCACTTATTCCTTTCTTGTGAAATATCCCCTGCGAAATTTTCTAGAACTGTTCATGAACAATTCTTGAACTGTTCTTGAACTGTACGTAATCTGTTCTGGTACAGTTCTAGAGCAGTATGTGAACGTTAAATGAGACAAATTTTCTAGAACTTATGTTCAAGAAAAGTTCTAGAACTTATGTTCAAGAAAAGTTCTAGAACTTATGTTCAAGAACAGTTCTAGAACTTATGTTCAAGAACAGTTCTTTAACTGTCTGTACTGGAACTGTTCTTGAACATAACCTCTAGAATTTTTGTCTCATTTAACGTTCATGCACAGTTCTAGAACTGCTCAAGAACAAATGAAGCACAGTTCTAGAACTATCTATACTGGAACTGTTCTAGAACTGTTCCAGAATGATCTGTACTGGAACTGTTCTTGAACAGTTCCAGTAAGATAGTTCTAGAACGGTTCTTGAACATAAGTTCTAGAAATTTTGTCTCATTTAACGTTCATGCACCGTTCTAGAACTGCTCAAGAACAGATGAAGCACAGTTCAAGAACCGTTCTTGAACAATCTATCCAGAACAGTTCCTGCACAGTTCCTGAACTTCCTTGGCCACTAATTTAACCTACATAACAGTTAAAGAACAATTCATTAATTGAACCTTCAGAATGCCTGGTCATACTTGTTGAAATGTTACATATGATACTGAAATGAAATAATATCTGCAGTGCTGAATACCATTTTTCTGTCAGCAACAAAAAAAGAAAGTCAATCCGCGAAAACACATGATAATAGGGGTTTCATTTTAAAATACTGTTTCTAAAGACTACATTTAGAAATTTCATCTTTCAATTACTACTATTAAATATAGAAGATGTTTTGACACAATAAGTAATTTAAGTATTATCACAAAACACTTACATTTAACCATTAAATGATGCAAGCACAATCTTCAGTTGGACTGCCATTTTACCGCCAAAAACTCAAAAGAAACTGTTTTGATGAGCCGTTAAACAACATTCATAAACATTCAGGTTGTTATGGAAAAACCTGTTCTGGAAATAGTGTAATAAAATTATGTTGTTTTGTGGAAATACTCAAAAGATTTGAAACTTTTGAACTTTAATTTAATCAACACAAAACTTAAGTGCTACAAAATAAATGTCTTTTTATACCAAGTTTATGGATAATTGTTTTCATGTCCCAGCAAAAGCCATCTATGTATACTTGGGTTGTCTTCAAGCTACTTAAAACAAAGAAATTTCATATTATAATACCTGTGCCTCAGTCAGCATTACAAAAATAATGCCTTTTTCAAACGCTGTATCAGTAAATAGTGTGACTAATAATGGAAGATCACAATAGTTTATTAGGTGGTTAATATTGTGACTTGCTTACTAATTTAATGTATATTTACATTTGCACAGTTGTAATCGATTTGTAGCGACATTCCTATTAAGGTAACACATTTGTAGATATTTTAAGCACATCTTAATTACATTTCCTATTTAAAGGAATTTAGTTCATACTTTAAAGAACATTTAAAGAACTTTAAATAGAGAAGATATTCTAAAACTGTTCTTAAACAATTTCAAGAACAAATGAAGAACAGTTTAGGAACTTCAAGGGTTTAAACTGTTCTTAATTAGTGCTTAACGCTTAACGTTTAAGAACACTTAGAGTTAAGAACGGTTGAAGAACCCTTGAAGTTCCTGAACGGTTCTTCATTTGTCTTCAATATCATATGCATGTTCCTGTTGTTGGCCTCTATCAAGTTTTGTGTTTTTCGTTGTCGTCAAATATTCAAAATGGCTGCCATGATAACCCAAAGTTTACATAGAGTTATATATAGGAAACATGTTTCTTGGGTTGGCCTCTATCATGTTTATGTTTTTTAATCACATCATACAAGTAGAGCGTCTACAGGCTCTCTTGGGCCTCTTGTTGATGGAGTTACGGCCCCTTGACATTTTTATTTTAAATGTCTTGTCGGCGCTACTACTCCTAAATGCCTTCTTGGATTTCGACGAAACTTGGCAGGAAGCATCGGTAAGGTGTCTAGTTGTGCATATCATGCTTTTGTTCTAGTTTACTGATTTATGACGGAGTTATGGCACTTTGACATTTTACTTTAAATTTCTTGTCGGCGCTACTCCTCCTAAACGGCTTGTTGAATTTCTACAAAATTTGGCAGGAAGCCTCAGTATGATGTCTAGTTGTGCAAAGCATGGTATATCAATGAAATTTTGGACAAGTTCGAAAACCAGCTAGATCTAGTTAGTAATGACAGGTTATGGCCCTAGATTTGTTGAAAAATGCTATATTGTATTTTCCTTTGTTAAATCTGTAGTTACTTCATTTTTTATCTGATCTTTACCATATTTGTTTAGAATGTTAATATAATCCTCACCCCCCACTCCCCCAAGCATTTTTATGAAATTTCATTCATAGAAGAAAGTGGGACAATTTAAAAAATGCCCATGCCAGACTAGACACAGTTGATTTATTGCCCATGATTACCAGGTGAGCTATCTAAGGCCATTCCTATCCCTGTAGTTTTTGCAATGTTTTAAAAAAACTACTGATGGGAATTTTATGTCAACAACCCTTGATATAAGAGCCGTTTTAGCCAGTAGAGCATCCACAGGCCCCTTGTTTTTAATAGAATTGCATTTTGTTTTTGAACAAATGCATTTAAATGTCATCTCAGCAAACGGCAAACTCGATTGTTTTTAGTTACTAACATTTTTACAAACTTTCATTTAAAGGGACACTGTCCGTAACTTTTAGCTTATAAAACACACACTAATTATGTTCGCAAACATTACACACCAAACATTACTGAATATTTACTAATTAAAGCAGGATTGTTTGAAGGAATTCAATCGCGGTACAAAAAAAAGAGAAACCATTTCGGGCGTTTGAACTCGCAGCCCAAACTAAAATTACACTCGCGGTAATAATAGTGAGCGTAAAGTGGTCGACCTAGCTCCCGACTGAGCTAAGCGGGCTATACATATTACGCACTTAAGACTATGGTGAAAACCTAATGCGCTAATGGAAGTCACGTGATCGCAGAAAAGGTAAATACGGTGGGTCCCACTTTATTTACAAATAATAATTTAAGCTTTTTTTTTTCAAACTCATGAATGTATTACTACAGACTTCTTAGTGTCTATGCTCATGTTTTCATGTATATATTTCACTGAATAAAAGTCAGACAGTTATTTGGTTATGCTCAATATCTGCTTACTTACGGACAGTGTCCCTTTAAGCATCACTGACCTTTTTATTTTTAAGTCCAGCCCCACGTTAGGCGAGACATGTGAATCCACGGATTTCTTGTTCATCCTATCTTTACCAAACTTTACCACATTGTTAATATCAATGAAAGCTCAGACAAGTTCGAAAAGCAGCCATATCGGACTTTAAACAGCGGAGTTATGGCCCTTGATATAGTTAAAAATGCTATATTTTGCCTTGTTAAGACGATAGGGGCTTCATTGTTCATCTGGGCCCCGTTTTATTAAACACCTTACGACAAGTCTCAAATTTTAAAACTGTTTACATTTTTGCACCTAAGCATTCAATGTAGACAATTATGTGTGCATTATGTGCAGAAATATCAAATGTATAAGAAAATGAAATGAAATCGCGCTCATATGTGAATTGTAAATCAAAGTAAAGAATTTAAGAAATTAACTTACGATCGAAATTGTCGTAAGTTGTTTCATAAAACCGGGCCCTGATCTTTACCAAACTTTATCAGATTGTTAATATCAATGAAAGCTTCGAAAACCATCCATATCGGACCAGTAACAGTGGAGTTAATGCCGCCTGTGGATGCTCTACTGGCTAAAATGGCTCTTATATCAAGGGTTGTCGACATAAAATTCCCATCATTATTTTTTTAAAACATTGCAAAAACAAGAGGCCCAAGAGGGCCTGTAGATGCTCTACTTGTATGATGTGATTCAAAATCATAAACATGATAGAGGCCAACCCAAGAAACATGTTTCCTATATATAACTCTATGTAAACTTTAGGTTATCATGGCGGCCATTTTGAATAATTTTGATTATTTGAAGATAATGAAAAACACAAACTTGATAGAAGCCAACCCAAGGAACATGTATATGATATTTCAGTAGAATGGAATAAGTGGTTTTGGAGGAGATGTCGTTTGAAATTTCCTTAAATTTGACCTAGTTTTAGCCATGGCGGCCATCTTGGATAACTGGCGGCCGCAAAAAACACAAATCTGAGAGGGGCCTTCCCAGGTAATATTGCGATGAAGTTTCATCAAAATCCTTCAAGGGGTTTCAGAGGAGATGTCGATTTTATAAAATTGCTAACAGACGGACGGACGGACGGACGGACGACGGACGAAAAGTGATCGCATTAGCCCTCCTGGCCTTTGGCCAGTAGAGCTAAAATTGTCAAGGGGCCGTAACTTCATCAAAAATCAACGAATCGGAAAAAAACACAATAGGCACAACTAGAAATCATAGCAATGCTTCCTGCTAACATGGCGTTAACACCAAAAATAATGAAATAAAAAAAAAAAAAATTTATATATAAAAATAAATAAATACAAGAGCTGTCGGAGAACAGCGCAGCTGGACTATTTGACTTTTCAGAGAATAATAAATTATATAGCTAGTATATACCATAAGAAAACAAAGCTTAAACAATGTAGGTTGGGGGACGGGGCTGGTATAGAAAGTCGGGCCTATATGAAATTATTTGTGAAATTTTATTATTTTGGGTGAGGTTGGGGGACAGGGCTGGTATAGAAAGTCGGGCCTATATAAATTGTGTGAAATTTTATTATTTTTATCTGTTTTAATCCAAAATTGCTGTCATTTTATAAAATAAATTTGTGATCGAAAGGGAGCTATCTGGCAATTTTTATTGTAGCCTCATTTTCATTTTTTTTATTGATATTTCATCTGTGTATCTAATTTTAAAAATCTGATTCTGGAAAACTCGAGTTTCGAGTGGGGACAGGGAGAGGCAGGGGGTGGGGGTGGAGGAGGCAACATATATGTGTAAGAATTGACCAAAACAACACAGAAATATGGAAAAAAATAAAAATAAAATAAAAATAGTCGAGTTTCTCGAGTTTCGAGGCGTGTGTTGGGGTGGGGGGGGGGGTCCTAAATGCAAAACTTGAATGTTGACGCCGCCGGAAAAGCAACACCTATGTCTCTTTTTTTTCTTCGAAAAGGCGAGACAAAAATCAAGGGCCATAACTCCGCTGTTAATGGTCTGATCTGGCTGGTTTTCGAACTTGACCGAGATTTCATTGACATTAACAATCTGATAAAGTCTTGGTAAAGATCGGATGAAAAATGAAGGCCCTATCGTCTTAAAAAGGCAAAATATAGCATTTTAAACTAAATCAAGGGCATTAGACTCCCGCTGTTACTGGTCCGATATGGATGGTTTTTGAACTTGTCTGAGCTTTTATTGATATTAGCAATGTGGAGTCAAGTCTGGTAAAGATAGGATGAAAAAATGAAGGCCCTCACTGTTTGCTAGTCCGATCTGGCTGGTTTTCGAACTTGTCCGAGCTTTCATTGATATTAACAACCTGTTAAAGTTTGGTAAAGATCGAATGCAAAAAAAGAAGGCCCTATCGTCTTAACGAGACAAAAGTTAACGATGGTACGGACGACGACGGACGGACGGACAGACGGACAACTCGCCATCCCATAAGCTCTGCTGACCCTTGGCCAGTAGAGCTAAAAAGGAAAAAAAGGAAGAAAAAAAGACCATTATAAATCTTCAAGTTTTATGAAACAAAGCATTTATCATCTTCGTTCAACTTAATTGTTTTTTACAAATTACTGTCAATATCAACAGTAACAACAACATCAGTTTTATCTCAGAAGTCAGGTGAATTAGACATGCTCATCCAGAGAAAAAACGAAAAATTGAGCTAAAACGAAAATTGAGCTATATGGGCTGTATTGATCTGCAGGAGTCGTCGAGACAGCGACAGAATCACATTTGAGAATTATTGTCATCATGTCACCGTCCAACAGGGGATATTCCATAGTGATTAATTGAAGTTTAAATTATATAAGAAGCACCGACATGAATGAACACCTTATACAATACCAAAATCTGAAGCCACTTACTTATACCAATGGCAATAATAGCGCTAACTTTTACTATGGCTTACAACGAGCAGAACTGAATTGGGTTTTACGACGCACCAACACATGAAAGGGTATATGGCGCCTTAAAGGAAGGAACATGCCAGGCTCATCCTCCATTGATATCAAGGTAAATATGGAGAGAATGGGCCTAGAACTGTCTAACCTGCAGAACTGCAAATTCTATAGTAGACACTCTATTTATGATGGAGTCATTTATGATGGAGTCATGTTTGCATATGCGGTGTCATGATGAAGACCTTGAATGAGCATGATAGGAAATGACAAAATGAAAATGAAAGAGAGAGGTCCTACCCCGCCTGCCTCTAGCGGGATTTGCAATGATTGTATTCTACCCCGGCAACCACATGGCTAACACCAAAGGCAATTAATAGCTTAACATAACTATGACTTATACCATAGGCAATAATAGCTTTAACTTTACTATGGCTTACACAAATGTCACTAATACCTTTAACTCTTCTATGGCTTACACCAATGGCAATAATACCTTTAACTCTACTATGAATACAGCATCATTATTGACTGGCACGAGATGCAGCATTTTCTTTCAAACCAATTTATTTCCTAAGGTGAAGGTCCGAACGTTTTATAAGAACTTGACAATGCTCATATGTCCCAACAAAGCCGTTTAGACAAATTAATAAATGAGATAAATAATTGTGTTACTTGTAAATGATATGCACGAGTTAGTCTGGGTATTCCACACTTTGATATGCTTACAGTTTAATTCAACAGTATACAAGTTCAACATGTATCTAAATCCAGCCATTAAACATCCAGTCATTAAACAATCAAATGGGCATTTCCTGTGATGATTACCATTAATTAATCAAATGGAGTCTGCAACTATATACTGTTTGCAAGGTTCAGCAATTTCAGAAGTTCTTTTCTCTGTCATGAGGATTAAAATAATAAATTGCTACAAACCCTTCTGCAGTTTAAGTATGCAATGGAGAAATATGGAAATAAAAATATAAAGAACAAGAGGTCAATGACCTTGAAGCTCTACTGATAGATTTTGATAGCTAAGATCAACATTCCTGTGAAGTTTCATAAAAATCTGTCAAGTAGTTTCAGAGGAGTAGTCGCTACAAGTTGAAGTTTTTACTATATAACTCTAGGTAAACAAAGATGGCCACTGGCAGCCATGTTTAATGTCGAATCAGAATAAGGATCAACATCTTGTCATGCTGATCATTTCAAAAAAAGTCCCATATCAATATCACTTACAGTTTTCAAGAAGTAGTTGCTACAATCTTGTTTTTAAAAATCTATGTTTAGCCGTGGTGGCCATCTTGAATTTCCGGCCAACCTGAAATTGTGCTAGGATCAACTAGACATCAAGAGCAACATTCCTGTGAAGTTTCATGAAAATCCGTCGAGCAGTTTCAGAGGAGTAGTCGCTACAAATTTAATTTTTACTATACAAACTCCATGTAAACAATGATGGCCACTGGCGCCCATGTTTAATGTCGAATCAAAATAATTTTCGACAAGGATCAACATCATGTCATGCTGATCATTTTAGAAAAAGTCCCATATCAATATCACCTACAGTTTTCAAGAAGTAGTCGCTACAGACTTTTTTTTAAAAATCAGTTTTTAGCCATGGCGGCCATCTTGAATTTCCGACCGACCTAAAAAAATTCTAAGAATAATTAGACATCAAGAGCAACATTCCTGTGAAGTTTCATAAAAATTCGTCAAGTAATTTCAGAGGAGTAGTCGCTACAAGTTTTTAGTATATAAATCTATGTAAAGTCGCATCGAAATAAATTTTGACAAGGATCAACATCATGTCATGCTGATCATTTTAGAAAACGTCCCATGGTATCAATATCACTTACAGTTTTCAAGAAGTAGTCGCTACAAATTTATTTTAAATCTATTTTTAGCCGTGGTGGCCACCTTGAATTTGCAGCCAGTCTGAAATTATTTTAGGATCAACTAGACATCAAGAGCAACATTCCTGTGAAGTTTCATGAACGTCCGTCAAGTAGTTTCAGAGGAGTAGTCGCTACTTTTTTTTTACTACATAACTCTATGTAAACAAAGATGGCCACTGGCAGCCATGTTTAACGTCGAATCAAAATAATGTTTGACTAGGATCAACATCATGTCATGCTGATCATTTTAGAAAAAGTCCCATATCAATATCACTTATAGTTTTCAAGAAGTAGTCGCTACAAACTTATTTTTTAAAAATCTATTTTTAGCTGTGGCGACCATCTTGAATTTCTGGCCGATCTGAACTTTTGCTAGGATCAATTAGACATCAGGAGCAACATTCCTGTAAAGTTTCATGAAAATCCGTCAAGTAGTTTCAGAGTAGTAGTTGCTACAAGTTTTTACTATATAACTCTATGTAAACAAAGATGGCCACTGGCAGCCATGTTTAACGTCGAATCAAAACGATTTTTGACAAGGACCAACATCATGTCATGCTGATCATTTTAGAAAAATCCCGTATCTATATCACTTATAGTTTTCAACAAGTAGTCGCTACAAACTTGTATTTTAAAACTCTATTATTAGCTTTGGCGGCCATCTTGGATTTCACATCAACATAAATTTTTGCTAGGATCAACTAGATTTCATGGGCAACATTTCTGTAAAGATTCATGAATATCCATCCAGTAGTTTCAGAGGAGTAGTCGCTACAAATAAAAGTTTACGGACAGACAGACGGACGACGGACGCCGCACCATGGCATAAGTTCTGCTGTGGGGGAGCCATAAATATTAAACCTCTGGCTCTTGCAGTTCCAGAGAAGAGAATTTTTTCAGTTTTTCTATGTAAAACTGTGACCCCAGGGGCGGGGCCAGATGGGACCCCAGGGTCCCCATTTGAACAAAATTGGTAAAGGACCATAAGCTTATAGCAACAGCAAAATATTAAACCTCTGGCTCTTGCAGTTTCAGATAAGATTTTTTAAGTTTTTCCCTATACATGTCTATGTAAAACATGTGACCCTTGGGGCGGGGCCAAATGTGACCCCAGGGTCACCATTTGAACAAACTTGGTAAAGGATCATAAGCTTATAATAAATGTAACATATCAAACCTCTGACACCTGTAGATTGCGAGAAGAAGATTTTTAAAAAAAAAATCCTATATAAGTCTATGTAAAACTGTGACCCTTGGGGCGGGGACAAATTTGACCCCAGGGTCACCATTTGAACAAACTTAGTAGAGGACCATAAGCTGATGCTACATGTAATACATGAGAGCTCTGTGGCATGTGGTTCCAGAGAAGAAGAATTTTTTCAGTTTTTCCCTATACAAGCCTATGTAAAACTGTGACCCCCGGGGTGGGGCCAAATGTGAACCCTGGGTCACCATTTGAACAAACTTGGTAGAGGACCACAAGCTTATAGCAAATGCAAAATATTAAACCTCTGGCTCTTGCAGTTTCAGAGAAGAAGATTTTTTAAGTTTTTCCCTATACATGTCTATGTAAAACATGTGACCCTTGGGGCGGGGCCAAAAGTGACCCGAGGGTCACCATTTGAACAAACTTCGTAAAGGACCATAAGCTTATAGTAAATGCAAAATATCAAACCTCTGGCTGTGGTAGTTTCCGAGAAGAAGATTTTTTTTAAAAAAATCCTATATAAGTCTATGTAAAATTGTGACCCACGGGGCGGGGACAAATTTGACCCCAGGGTCACCATTTGAACAAACTTAGTAGAGGACCATAAGCTGATGCTACATGTAATACATGAGAGCTCTGTGCTATGTGGTTTCAGAGAAGAAGATTTTTTAAAGTTTTTTCCTATATGTCTATATGAAAAACATGCAAAACCTCAATATACCAACTTTGGACCCCCAGGGCACGACCATTTTTGACCCCGGGGACTTTATTTGAACAGACTTGATAGTCTAGGCGTTGGCGATCATTTTAAAAGAAAAACTGTTGAAATCTGTCCAGCGGTTCTGGAGAAGATTTTTTAAGGTTTCGACCATATATGGTTATGGCAGCCATCTTGGATGTAGCGCTGACGTAATTTTAACAAATCTAAAAAGCAATAATCTAAGGATCATCCACGTGAAGTTTGGTCAAAATTAGCCAAGCGGTTTCTGAGGAGGTCATTTGAAGAAAAGTTAACGGACGAACGGACGACGGATGACGGACGACGGAAGACGGACAACACACCATCCAATAAGCTCTGCTGGCCCTTGGCTAGTAGAGCTAAAAATTATGATGACTTGGTAAAGCTTATAACACGGACAACAAAATTAAAGCTAAAGCACACAAGCACACTGAAACATAACATAATTAACTGTAGGAGCATTAAAAAACACGCAATAATGCTATTTAGATTTTCTGCAAGTATAATGATACAAAAACATAAAGGTAGTACTAAGGTCTAATTATTCACAAAATTCTCACTGGAGCTGACAGAGATTTTCCAATGCTGAGTGGATTAAAATTGCTGCAATTTATTACATCTACACAGAAAGAACTAAGGAAATAGCAGTCGCCCAAACAAAGCAAGAATCTCAATTAACGTAACATAACATATCTATTCAAAACTTTAAGGACATTTCTATATCTAGATATAAATCTTTAATCAATATTTTCCTTTACATTCGAATAATGATATTTATTTTCAGAATTGAAAGCATAAATGATTTATACTAAAGTATCACGAATTTCAAGGAATAAAGGAGAAAGCAACTTGAGTTTCCAATTTAAATATTAAACACAAATTTTAATACGGAAATCATCTATTGAATTGATAGTTAATACCAATTTTTGTCAATTCTGTGAATCAATCAAGCATCATTATAAAAATCGGTAAAATAACAATGAATCGTTTATACAATGCTTTAACAGCTGCTGAGCTCATATTAGGTTGTAATGGGGAATGGTGACAAGCAAATACTAACAATAATGGAGACGAAGATGACTACTGGAAATGAATATCATGTTCTCAATCCCAATTCAATTTAAAACCAGTCTAATCAGTTGCCAGTTCCCATAAACGTTTTATAAAGACTACGAAAAGTGAACCATTATTGCCCTTGTATATTAAAGCAATCACCGACTACAAAGGGTGTGCCTGGAACATAAATTCCCTTTGTAAAGAAAGCAACCAACCACCGACTTCAAAGGGTGTACCTGGAACATCAATTCCCTTTGTAAAGAAAGTAACCAACCATTGACTACAAAGGGTTGCCTGGAACATCAATTCCCTTTGTAAAGAAAGAAATCAACCACCGACTTCAAAGGGTGTGCCTGGAACATCAATTCCCTTTATAAAGAAAGCAACCAACCACTGACTACAAAGGGTGTGCCTTGAACATCAAGGGGCATCCGTGGCCGAGTGGTTAGAGTCTCTGACTTGCAATCATTTGCCCCTCACCGCTGTAGGTTCGATCCCTCAGGGGCCTAGGAATCTTTATGTGAGGAAGCTATCCAGTTGGCTTGCGCAATGTCGGTGGTTCTACCCAGGTGCCCGCCCGTGCACGAAAATTGCCCAGAGGAGCACCTGGGGTCTTCCTCCACCAGTGGAAGCTTGAAAGTCGCCATATGACCTTAGCTGTTGGTGTGACTATAAAATCCAATTCAATTCAATTCAATTGAACATCAATTCCCTTTGTAAAGAAAGTAACCAACCATTGACTACAAAGGGTGTGCCTGGAACATCAATTCCCTTTGTAAAGAAAGTAACCAACCATTGACTACAAAGGGTGTGCCTAAAACATCAATTCCCTTTGTAAAGAAAGCAACCAACCAGACTACAAAGGGTGTGCCTGGAACACCAATTCCCTTTGTAAAGAAAGCAACCAACCATTGACTACAAAGGGTGTGCCTGGAACATCAATTCCCTCTGTAAAGAAAGTAACCAACCATTGACTACAAAGGGTGTGCCTGGAACATCAATTCCCTTTGTAAAGAAAGCAACCAACCAGACTACAAAGGGTGTGCCTGGAACATCAATTCCCTTTGTAAAGAAAGTAACCAACCATTGGCTACAAAGGGTGTGCCTGGAACATCAATTCCCTTTGTAAAGAAAGCAACCAACCAGACTACAAAGGGTGTGTCGGGAACATCAATTCCCTTTGTAAAGTGTAAAGAAAGCAACCAACCACTGACTACAAAGGGTGTGTCTGGGACATCAATTCCCTTTGTAAAGAAAGCGACCAACCACCGACTACAAAGAGTGTCCCTGGAAAATTTATTTCCCTTTGTAAAGAAAGCGGCCCAACCACTGACTACAAAGGGGTTGTCCCTGGAAAATTAATTCCCTTTGTAAAGAAAGCGACCAACCACTGACTACAAAGTGTCCCTGGAAAATTAATTCACTTGTAAAAAAAAGCGACCAACCCACTGACTACAAAGAGTGTCCCTGGAAAATTAATTCCCTTTTGTAAAAGGAAACAACCACTACCACACATTAACATTCAAGAACACCAGAGATATTCCACGATGTAACCACTTATGTAATGTACAAATGGTGAACCTCAATCTCTGACAGGTTATGGCAATATAAGCTGAACGTTTACATCAGGTTCATCAGTTGTATTGTATATCTAAAACTATTATAAGTGGACCGTATACATGTACTGTTCCTGGAATCTAAAGTTGTTTTTAGAGGTTTCCATTTGAAGTTAACATATTTCATAGACCTACATTTTTCAGATAGATCTATATTTTCATATAGATGTAAAGTTTTTTATAGACTTATTTTCATATAAATGGATATTTTTTTATAGACGTATATTTTTTTTACAGACCTATATTTTCATATAGATGTATACATTTTTATAGACCTATTTTTTTTATAAAGACCTATATTTTAATAAAGATGTATATTTTTACAGACCTATATTTTCATATAGACGTATAAATTTGTAATTAACTCTCATTATTGTGTGTGACAATCTGCCACTGCTCG
>JAWPHD010021021.1:0-29587 GCA_037043455.1 Cyrtodaria siliqua | reverse complement strand
GAGGTTTAGTTCCCAAAAGTGCTATATAAGTGCAAAATATGCTGATTTTCATGCCAAATTCAGATTTACAAGGCAATTTGGTGTATTTGTGGCATCATACCTTAATTTGGTGGCACTACATGCATATATAAACATCCCAATTACTCATAAATGCAAGCCTGGTACTAGCTTTGTGATTAAAAGTTAAGTTTCTATGACTGGACAGCATACTTTGTCTACAGTACTCTCTGACATTTTCTCAGAAAGTTCAATTTTAGGGGGTAAGGGGAAGGATTTGGTGGTGTCACACCTATAAAATTATACTTTTGCAAATGATAATGCTGAATTATCATTGCAAATACAAATATCTACATTTTAACAACAAACAAGCCTAGTTTTGTTGAAAAATGTCTCTCCAGGTCATCATTTAAAGACTTCAAAAATCTGAAACTCCAAATTACAGCTTTCCGAGGCAAAAACACATGCGAAAAAAAATCAAAACGCGTTTTAAAACACCGTGAAATATTTTTTGTCAGAGCTATAGTCATTCCGAAAAGTAAAATACTGTTTGGGTAAGAATCCGAGAGAAAATGAATATTCACATTACGCCGCCTTATAGGTGTACCGGAAGTAAATCAAATCCCATTGAGTCCAATGCTATATTGACAAAGCTTTCTAGTTAGCCATTTTTCAAAATGAAGTTCAAACTAAGATTCACTTACATGTTCTTAGTCATGAGACCTGCCTCTCTAGAAAACTGCTGAGAATAGTAGGGGTCATGTGGCATATAAGAAAATAAAATTCTGATCTTTGTTGATACCGTGAACAAACTGCATTCATTCGGCACCTCTTAAATGTGTTCTACTTTCACTTTCAAAACTGTCAAGTTGATAAATAAAATCATCATACAACCATGCAAATGGTTTTAAGCTATCACAAACATGTCAATAAAGTCATTTCAGCCAGAAAAACAGGCCTTAAATACTCAAAAATGCCTTTTATCACACAAAAAGGTAGGGATTATATATTTGGGAACTCCTTTCGACTACACCAGGCATGAATACCATAGTGATTTACTTCCGGTACACCTATAAGAAGCCCTAATTGTGAGGGAATTTCAAAAGCCAAAGATATAACGCATAAAAAAATGATACATTTTGGCGAATCGGTCGAGTATTCATCAAGATATGGGCGTTTCAAATATGTACAGTTCGGTCGACAGCGATGAAAAATCTGTAAAAATGTTCACAGTTTTACCTTTCTTAACTGTTATATAAAATGACACTGGGCATATCTGTACTTGGTCTAATGGATAGAATGCTTAAACAAGTCAGTAAACCTGAAGAAATCAAGAGGTTTAGTTCCCAAAAGTGCTATATAAGTGCAAAATATGCTGATTTTCATGCCAAATTCAGATTTACAAGGCAATTTGGTGTATTTGTGGCATCATACCTTAATTTGGTGGCACTACATGCATATATAAACATCCCAATTACTCATAAATGCAAGCCTGGTACTAGCTTTGTGATTAAAAGTTAAGTTTCTATGACTGGACAGCATACTTTGTCTACAGTACTCTCTGACATTTTCTCAGAAAGTTCAATTTTAGGGGGTAAGGGGAAGGATTTGGTGGTGTCACACCTATAAAATTATACTTTTGCAAATGATAATGCTGAATTATCATTGCAAATACAAATATCTACATTTTAACAACAAACAAGCCTAGTTTTGTTGAAAAATGTCTCTCCAGGTCATCATTTAAAGACTTCAAAAATCTGAAACTCCAAATTACAGCTTTCCGAGGCAAAAACACATGCGGAAAAAAATCAAAACGCGTTTTAAAACACCGTGAAATATTTTTTGTCAGAGCTATAGTCATTCCGAAAAGTAAAATACTGTTTGGGTAAGAATCCGAGAGAAAATGAATATTCACATTACGCCGCCTTATAGGTGTACCGGAAGTAAATCAAATCCCATTGAGTCCAATGCTATATTGACAAAGCTTTCTAGTTAGCCATTTTTCAAAATGAAGTTCAAACTAAGATTCACTTACATGTTCTTAGTCATGAGACCTGCCTCTCTAGAAAACTGCTGAGAATAGTAGGGGTCATGTGGCATATAAGAAAATAAAATTCTGATCTTTGTTGATACCGTGAACAAACTGCATTCATTCGGCACCTCTTAAATGTGTTCTACTTTCACTTTCAAAACTGTCAAGTTGATAAATAAAATCATCATACAACCATGCAAATGGTTTTAAGCTATCACAAACATGTCAATAAAGTCATTTCAGCCAGAAAAACAGGCCTTAAATACTCAAAAATGCCTTTTATCACAAAAAAAGGTAGGGATTATATATTTGGGAACTCCTTTCGACTACACCAGGCATGAATACCATAGTGATTTACTTCCGGTACACCACAATGATAGAAGGCATTGATCAAGAGGAAGTGCAAGAACTACAACTCAGGGGAGGATTCAGGCTTGGGAGCACCCGGCGCACTACTCCCCTCCTAAAATCTGAAAAGCTATGTAAATTCATAAATAAAACTAATTAAATACCTTGACGTGTTCGTTGGCGGACAGACTATAAACCTTAGAACTACACACACACACACTGTTTTTTTTTTTGTTGTTGTTTTTTTTGGTTGTAAACAGGTTGTTATTTTTAAGTTGCACCCTGTTCCCTTTTCCCCCTCCCACTTAAAACTGAGAAGTCACGAAAATGCATGTGAAAATGCTTTGTTTGTGTATGTCTTTTGATTGTCAATTGTTTTTTAAAAGTTTGCCGTCCGTAATTTTATACTTGTCCGAATTATAACTTGAAACTACCAATGGGACCGACATGAAACGTCACGCAGAGATAGCGAGCAATGAAAAGGAGTAAGATATATTAGAACTATAACTCTATATTGTATCGAATTACTGTTATTGCCCTTTGCAATAACTTATAATTCTTGTCCGGAGAGTGATAACTTGAAAACGAGTCATGGGACTAAAATGGAACTTCGTTCAATGATAGCATGTGCAGATTGCAAGCACCATAACTATGTCTTCAAAAGAGTTATTGTATTTTTTAATTGTATCCTTATACTTCGTGTCCGGAGCCTAACCGGAAGACTTCTAGTGATACTTGAATGCATCTTAAACCATGGTAGAAGGCATTAACAGGAAGTGCCGAGTACAGGAACCAAAATTATAGCTTCTTTTAAATTAGAGTTATTGCCCCTTTGTAAGTTTCTACTTATAATTCGTGTCTGGAGCATAACTTGAAAACTATCGATGGAACTTGAAGTGCAGAGCACAAGAACCAGAACTCTAACTGTAGTTTGAGGAAATACATAAGTACCCCTCCGTGTACACTTCATTTATTATAATAAGCGGTCGAAGGAACGTCTGACTGTATCGGTGTGTGCCAGTATGACTGGAGAAAGCTAAAGTGACTCGTGATAGGGAAATCTAAGCGACCTCGGTGTTTCAGCAAAATCAACAACCAAAACAAACTCCCGGTGGTCTACCGTAACAACAAGAAAGTTAGGATGACAAGTTAATGGTTCTCCCTGCAAACACCACAGCACTGTCCCAATGGGGTCACATTTGGCCCCGCCCCAGGAGTCACATGTTTTAGATAGACTTGTATAGGGAACAACTTTTAAAAAATATTCTGCTCTGAAACTGTAGGAGACAGAGGTTTAATATTTTGCATTTTCTATAAGCTTATGTCCTCTACCAAGTTTGTTCAAATGGTGACCCTGGGGTCAAAATAGTAAAAAAAAATATCTTCTTCTCTGATACTACAAGAGCCAGAGGTCTAATATTTTGCATTTACTATGAGCTTATAGTCCTTTACCAAGTGTATTCAAATGGTGACCCTGGGATCACATTTGGCCCTGCACCAGGGGTTACACTCAACCACCTTCATTTTGTATTTGATCTTTACCAAACTTTGTCAGTGTCTTTATAGCAATGTTGTTAACACAACAGATGCCACATTTCTTGAACAATCTTAACCAAACTTGCACAGATTGTATATGACCATAAGATTTCGAAGAAGTTCGATAATGGGCCAGTACTCAGGTGATCGATATTGGGTCGTATCTCATTATTCTATTTTTATAATGGACTAGGTTCGTGAAAGACTATCCAACGACTATATCAGAAATGCTGAAGGTATAAAAAAATCTCTTCAACATCAAAAAAAATCTTTTAACCAAAAAAAATACTGCATCCAAACATTAAAACATTAAAACTTAAACGAAAAAAAGAGAGTCCCGCGAACCGGATTCGAACCAGTGACCTAGAGATGACAGCTTGTATTAACCACTACAGTCTCCCGCTCTACCAACTGAGCTATCACGGGGCGTTGAAGGTTTCGAATGTTAAATTAGATTAGTATAGTTACTCTTTATTTTAGAGTGCGTTTCAAATGAAGAAAGTATGAAACCGTTGAATAATCGGAATATCTAACGATCCTTAAAGGAACAGATGGCAATTTTGAAGTCATTATCAAGCATTACAAGTAGCCTCTCGGTTTATTAATCCAGTATCGTTTTGACTTTAAATATTTAACGAGCCACGAGAAAAAAAATAATATTCAACTTGTTTCTAATTTTACTATCGCGCTAGCCTAAATTATGATTATTTTCAGATTAATTAATCCGTTAAAAAAATGACTGCAGTGTTTCATAAAGATAGATCTATGTAATGAAATGTTGCTAAAATACGCGAGTCATTCTTGGATGGATGGATGAATGAATTAATGGATGGATGGATGGATGGATGGATGGATAAGAGAGATCTAGGTCTATAGCTAGAGTTATAATTGTTCAGATGTATACGGTTTCCTTTTAGCACGTGTAAGTCAACATGTATATGACGGTCCCTTCTTTTATGGTGGAGGCAGACCACACTACATTGTATTTTACACTTTCTCATTTGACTAGTCGAGCTCCATATCTTGAAAAACTAAATGTGTATGTTGAGGATTCGGCAACATTTATACATGCATAAACACCATAAACTTTACTTTAACCCTTTAAAGGGACTGGAGACGATCTGGAAGTGCGGTTGATGCCAATCCAAATACGAAATAAAACTATCATATTGTGTTTCAGTTTCATGTGACATATGCATACGTCAGTTACCTTCGATTGAATTATTATTTATGAAACTAATTGGTCTGGAAACACGACGACTCTGCGTGTTTTTGTCGTTAATTCGTTATGATTAATTCATATGTGGTTCATATTGCTAGCAGTTGTATCTATAATTATTAGATCGCAAAACAAGAATTTATTAAATTATGTATTAATATTAATGGTTTATATAAGAACAAAAAAGTCAAGTCGTCGAGTTTTCCAGACCTAACTATTTCATTAACAACAGTTAAAGGGACAATGTCCGTAACTTTTAGCTTATAAAACACACAATAATTATGTTCGCAAACATTACACACTAAATATTATTCGGAATTCAATCGCGGTACAAAAAAAAAGTAAATCCGCTACCTGCGTTTGAACTCGCAGCCCAAACTAAATTTACACTCGCAGTAATAATAGCGTGCGTGAGTGTAAACTGGTCGACATCGCTCCCGACTGACCTAAGCGGGCTATACATATTACGCAATACATACTATGGTGAAAACCTAATGCGTTAATGGAAGTCACGTGATCGCATTGTGGGTCCCACTTTATTTACATAATTATTAAAACTTCTTTTTTTTCAAACTCACGAATGTTTTCCTACATACTTCTTAGGGTCTATCCTCGTGTTTTCATGCATACATTTCACTGAATAAAAGTAAAACAGTTATTTGGTTATGCTCAATATCTGCTTACTTACGGACAGTGTCCGTAACTAAATATGTAACTAAAACACACTGTGAGGGTCGTATTTGGTTTTACGCCCACAGTTTTTCCTTCTGTCCTTTTTAATAAAACAGTTACATTTTTGACCCAAAATACATCTTAAATAGTTAGTATGCTAACTAAAATACCAAGCAAGATAAAAAAAAAAGAGTCCCGCGAGCCGGATTCGAACCAGCGACCTAGAGATGACAGTTTGTAATCCTACCAACTGAGCTATCACGGGGCGGTGTAACTTCACCATTGTACACAACACTCATTCGGATTCGTTTCACATGAAAAGGCATGCAACTCCTGTATATGTCATCAATTTTTTGTGTGCATGTTTTATGTTTCTTAATTATTATTATTAGCTCGACTGGCCGAAGGCCAGCAGAGCTTATGGGATGGTGTGTTGTCCGTCGTCCGTCGTCCGTCCGTCCGTCGTCCGTCGTCCGTCCGTCGTCCGTTAACTTTTGCCTTGTGAACACTCTAGGGACTTCATTATTAATCAAATCTTTTCAAAACTTTGCCAGTGTCTTTGTATCAATGAAAGCTCGGACAAGTTCGAAAACCAGCCAGATCGGAATAATTTTACCGGAGTTATGGCCCTTGTTTTGCTTAAAAATGCCATATTAAGCCTTGTGAACACTCTAGCACCTTCATTTATTATTTGATCTTTACCAAACTTGCACATATTGTTAATATCAATGAAAGCTCGGACAGGTTCGAAAACCAGCCAAATCGGATTAGTAACACCGGAGTTATTGCCCTTGTTTTTTCTGAAAATTGCTATTTGCTGCCTTGTGAACGTTCTAGCACCTTCATTTATTATTTGATTGTTACCAAACTTGCACAGATTGTTAATACCAACTAAAGCTTGGACAAGTTCGAAAATCAGATGAATTGGGTCAGTAACACCAGAGTTCTGGCCCTTGTTTTTTCTGAAAAATGCCATTTTCTGCCTTGTGAACACTCTAGCACCTTCATTTATTATTTGATCTTTACCAAACTTTCACAGATTGTTAATATCAATGAAAGCTCGAATAAGTACGAAAACCATCTAAATCAGATCAGTAACATCGGAGTTATGGCCCTTGTTTTTTATGAAAAATGCTATTTTCTGCCTTGTGAACACTCTAGGGCCTTCAATATTAATCGCATCTTTACTTAACTTTGCCAGTGTCTTTATATCAATGAAAGCTCAAACAAGTTCGAAAATCGGCAAGATTAAAATAATTTCACAGGACTTATGGCCCTTGTTTTGCTGAAAAATGCCATATTAAGCCTTGTGAACACTCTAGCACCTTCATTTATTATTTGATCTTTACCAAACTTGCAAAGATTGTTAATATCAATAAAAGCTCGTACAAGTTCGAAAACCAGCTAGATCGGACCATTAACAGTGGAGTTACTGCCCTTGATTTAGTTAAAAATGCTATATTTTGCCTAATTAAGACGATATGAGCTTCATTGTTCATACGATCTTTACCAATCTATATCAGATTGTTAATATCAATGAAAGCTCGGACAAGTTCGAAAACCATTCATATCGAACCAGTAACAGCGAAGTTATGGCCCTTGATTTAGTTCAAAATGCTATATTTTGCTTCGTTAAGACTATTTTTTATCGGATCTTTACCAAACTTTATCAGATTGTTAATGTCAATAAAAGCTCGCTCAAGTTTGAAAACCAGACAGATCGGACCAGTAACAGCGGAGTTATGGCCCTTGATTTTGTTAAAAATGCTATAATTTGCCTCATCTTACAATAGGGCCTTCATTTTGCATCTGATCTTTGCCAAACTTTTCCAGATTTTATGACTTTCTTCTTTTTATATTATTATTTGAATTATTTTTTTTGAATTATTTTTTTACATTTTCTTTAAAAAAAATCTAAAAAAAATGTTGTTTTTTATTTTTTCTACATTTTTTTGTAGCTCTATGTGTGACCAGTCGGACCAGTAACAGGGGGGTTATGGCTCTTGATTTAGTTAAAAATGCTATTTTTTGCCTCATTAATATGGTAGGGCCTTCCTTTTTCATCTGATCTTTACCAAACGTTACCAGATTCTTTAGTTATGGCCCTTGATTTAGTTGAAAAGCTGTATTTGCCCAAAATTTTCCAAAAAACGTAAATGGCAGTCTCTCTCTTCATTGATGTTATGAGAGCCATGTTAGCCAGTAGAGCGTCCACAGGCCCTCTTGGGCCTCTTGTTATCATTTGTGAGTTTGAGTATTTTGAAATCTAATATATGAGCAGGCCTGTGGACAGAAGCTGAATGGGATGTGGCTGCATATACAAGGGTGTGTGAGGCTGGCTGCTGATATCTTATTCTCTTATTCATTATGTTTTAACCAATTTGCCAATAAGTATTGTAAATGTGTTAATAATAGAGGGCCACATGGAAGATTAGTTTTGTAACTAAATGTGTATTACCCTCTGTAAATAAAGTCTATTATTATTATTATTATTATTATTATTATAATGGTTAAATTTCAACGTATTCCATATGTTCCATATCATGTTTAAAAACACACGGATAGAGTTATATTTTTATTTAGATTTAAGCCGTTTAAAAAAATGTGAATTTGATAAAAGTTACAAAGGTTGACTTAACTATGTCATCCTTGTGAGACATCAATATTATTAAGAGTGTTTGTCTACAATTGAACATGTGACGTTCGTATGGACTTGTTTATGGTCGTGTAAATTAATTTTAAATAAAATATCTTATCTATGAATATCTATCGATGAAATTGTGTATGCATCTCTTTCGTCCAATATACCTAATAACTTTAGAGCACTTGACTATCACTGCCTCGGCCTGTTGGTGACAATGCCACATAATGCTGGCTTTATGATACTATATACCAAGCAAAGAAACAAAAAAAGAGTCCCGCGAGCCGGATTCGAACCAGCGACCTAGAGATGACAGTTAATATTCCACTACAGTCTCCCGCTCTACCAACTGTGCTATCACGGGGCGATGGTGCCTTTTCAAATAAGATCGATAGTTACTCCCTATTTTAATGTTCGTTTCAAAGTGTGCAACTCGTTTAACGTTAAATAATCTAAATATTTAACGCGCCTTAGCGAAAAGTTCAACTGATGGCGTGCTGTAAAAAAAGATGGCCGATAGTGCATGAATATAATATACACTGTAGTGTATATATGTGTTAAAATTAAATTAAACTGGGCTTTACTATTACGTGATCTTTTGTGTAATATGGGTTTCCATGATGTATGGTGGTTAGCACAAAGTGTAGGAAACGTTGAAATATTTTTGCTTGTTGTCAAACAAAGACTTCATGATAATTTTATACAAAACTGGCATAATAGATTGCAAGAATCAAGCAGAGCTGTATTTTATAATTGTATAGAGAATTTCAGATTTCAACCCTACCTAAATATGTGTAATATATCGAAATTTAGGCAAGCTTTAACTAAACTTCGCGTTTCATCACACAGACTTGAGATAGAAGCTGGACGATGGAGCAAACCAAATAGAACACCGGTTAATGAAAGGAAATGTAAATTGTGCCAGTCTTTAGAAGATGAATACCATTTTGTTTTAATATGTCCCTTATATACAGACATAAGAAAACACTATATTAAAACGTATTATTTCATGCGTCCAAATATGCAAAAGTTCATTTCTTTGATTAATTCTACATGTAAAAAGCAAATAAGAAATCTAGCTATTTTTATTTATAAGGCTTTTAATAAAAAAAATGAGTACCTTTTTCCAAATAGGTAATACGAATTGATGTTGTAATGATATACATTTACTGTTTATATATGCATTTTGTTGTATAGCAACAGTATTTCACTCAAAATTGTATCACCTTCACCACTAGATACACATACACGTAATTGTGTAAAATTGCTAAGTATACTATGCATTTGTACTTTTTTGTTACATTGTCTGTCATGTTATTTTCATGTCTGTATTTGTACCACAAGGGTCTTAGTGCCTATTGGATTTTGAAATAAACTATCTATCTATGTGTGTTTTATGTGGTTAATGATCATCAAACTTAGCTTATTTGTGTCATCCTTGTTAGACAAGATGTATAATTATGATTGATTGATTGATTGATTGATTGATTGATTGATTGATTAATTGATTGATTGATTGATTGATTGATTGATTGATTGATTGATTGATTGATTGATTGATTGATTGATTGATTGATTGATTGATTGATTGATTGATTGATTGATTGATTGATTGGGAACGATGTTTACTGTGATTTTGAAAAGTATGTTTAATTTGTAGAAGGACTTGATGACGATGTTTTATTCAAAATAGTTTATATATATATAATATCTGGTGACAGACGCCGTTTCAACCGCCTGCGAAAATCACTCATGTCATATATTAGTGATTTAATAATTGGTTTATTACGTCTCTGCATGTATTAACAAACAGACGTTTACTATTATGAACAGTTTCACTTTCACACTTCGTTTACGCAAAGCATTCACTTCGGGTACCGATATTCTTGTTTGGTAGATATGAACAGTTTCACGCTAAAGGGCAGCATCCATCGATTCTACCGATATTCTTGTTTGGAAGATGTTTAAAGAACAAAAACGTGTAAACGCTTTCAAGGAAATGTGTCCCCTATTTTGGATGGGGTAATGGACGGTGGGTTGTGAGGTTGTGAGGTGGGGGGGAGCATACCCCGACAAAAATTATTTCCCATGGGTAGGGAATCAGACCAAACCCCTTACTAACATGTGGATATATAATATTGATATTACAGAAATGTTGCCCCTAGGAATGGGAGTTAAAATCATATTGAAAATGTATACATGTTGTCTAATTCCCTTGATTACGGCCCCCTCCACCCGCTCCATCCCCCTCCCCCCGCACACACACCCTTGGTGGGAAAAACTTAAATTGGGGATTATTCACAATATGACAACAAAACTATCGTATCTCATTATTCTATTTTTATAATGGACTAGGTCCAGAAACGACTATATCAGAAATGCTGCAGATATAATGAAAATGCGTCTCTTCAACATCAAAAGAAAAATCCTTTACCCAAAAAAAGACTTCATCCAAACATTAAAACCATCTTTAAACGGAAAAAATGAGAGTCCCGCGAACCGGATTCGAACCAGTGACCTAGAGATGACAGTTTGTATTAACCACTACAGTCTCCCGCTCTACCAACTGAGCTATCACAGGGCGATGTTGACTTATCAAATAAGATCGATAGTTAGTCCCTATTTTAATGTTCGTTTCAAAGTATGAAACTCGTTTAACGTTAAATAATCTAAATATGTAACGCGCCTTAGCGAGAAGTTCAACTGATGGTGTGCTGTAAAAAAAACGGCCAACAGATCATGAATATAATCTACACTGTAGTGTATATATATGTGTTTTATATGGTTAATGATCATCAAACGTAGCTTATTTGTGTCACCCTTGTTAGACAATATGTATAATTATGATTGATTGATTGATTGATTGATTGATTGATTGATTGATTGATTGATTGATTGATTGATTGATTGATTGATTGATTGATTGATTGATTGATTGATTGATTGATTGATTGATTGATTGATTGATTGATTGATTGATTGATTGATTGATTGATTGATTGATTGATTGATTGATTGATTGATTGATTGATTGATTGATTGATTGATTGATTGATTGATTGATTGATTGATTGATTGATTGATAGATTATGAACGATGTTTACTGTGATTTTAAAGAGTATGTTTAATTTGTAGAAGGACTTGATGACGATGTTTTATTCGGGATAGTTTATATATATATAATATATGGTGACAGACGCCCCTTTATCCGCCTTCCCTCCATTTTTCCGAATATCTTGTCCGGAGCCTGACTTTTGTTTGTTTATATGGTGTTGTACTCATTTTCAACACATGTCAGGTTATATGACGGTCGATTTTTTTTTGTAGTGGAGGCAGACCACCCATTTTGCCTGGGTAGACCCAGTACTGTACAGCTCCCGCCGTTAGTTAGAATCGACACTTCCTCACTTACAAGTCGAGACCCCAGTGGGATTCGTACCCGGGAGCCTGACTTGAACTTCTAATGGGACTGGGATGAAACTTCGCACAATGATAAAAGGCAATGATCAAGAGGAAGTGCAAGAACTACAACTCAGGGGAGGATTCAGGCTTGGGAGCACCCGGCGCCCTACTCCCCTCCTATAATCTGAAAAGTTATGTAAATTCATAAATAAAACTAATTTGTTACTTTTTTTTGTTTTGTTTTTGTTTTCGTTGTAAACAGGTTGTTATTTTTTAAGTTGCACCCTGTTCCCTTTCCCCCTCCCACTTAAAACTGAGAAGTCACGAAAATGCACGTGAGAATGCTTTGTTTGTCTTTTGATTGTCAATTGTTTTTTAAAAGTTTGCCGTCCGTAATTTTATACTTGTCCGAATTATAACTTGAAAACTACTAATGGGACCGACATGAAACGTCACGCAGAGATAGAGAGCAATGTTATTGTCCTTTATAATAACTTATAATTCTTGTCCGGAGAGTGATAACTTGAAAACGAGTCATGGGACTAGAATGGAACTTCGTTCAATGATAGCATGTGCAGATTGCAAGCACCATAACTATGTCTTCAAAAGAGTTATTGTATTTGTTAATTGTATCCTTATAATTCGTATCCGGGGCCTAACCGGAAGACTTCTAGTGAGACTTGAATGCATTTTACACAATGGTAGAAGCCATTAACAGGAAGTGCCGAGTACAGAAACCAAAATTATAGCTTCTTTTAAATTAGAGTTATTGCCCCTTTGTAAGTTTCTACTTATAATTCGTGTCTGGAGCATAACTTGAAAACTGTCGATGGAACTTGAAATGCAGAGCACAATAACCCGAACTCTAACTGTAGTTTGAGGAAATACATAAGTATCCCTCCGTGTACACTTCATTTATTATAATAAGCGGTCGAAGGAACGTCTGACTGTATCGGTGTGTGCCAGTATGACTGGAGAAAAGCTTAAGTGACTCGTGATAGGGAAATCTAAGCGACCTCGGTGTTTCAGCAAAATCAACAACCCAGACTAACTCCCGGTGATCTACCGTAACACTAAAAAAGTTAGGAAGACAAGTTAATGGTTCTCCCTGCAAACACCACAGCACTGTCCCAATGGGGTCACATTTGGCCCCGCCCCAGCGGTCACATGTTTTACATAGACTTGTATAGGGAACAACTTTTAAAAAATCTTCTGCTCTGAAACTGCAAGAGACAGAGGTTTAATATTTGGCATTTGCTATAAGCTTATGGTCCTCTACCAAGTTTGTTCAAATGGTGACACTGGGGTCAAAATAGTAAAAAGAAATATCTTCTTCTCTGAAACTACAAGAGCCAGAGGTCTAATATTTTGCAATTACTATGAGCTTATAGGCCTTAACCAAGTATATTCCAATGGTAACCCTGGGATCACATTTGGCCCTGCCCCAGGGGTTACACTCTAGCACCTTCATTTTGTATTTGATCTTTACCAAACTTTGTCAGTGTCTTTATATCAATGTTGTTAACACAACAGAGGCCACATTTCTTGAACAATTTTAACCAAACTTGCACAGATTATATATGACCATAAGATTTCGAAGAAGTTCGATAATGGGCCAGTACTTAGGTGATCGATATAGGGCCATCTTGGCCCTCTTGTTTATTAAGTCAATTACTCGCATACCAAAAGCCTTACAGTATTCAAACTTCATACAAACTTACATCTATATGGCACCATTATGTTCCTACCCAATTCAGGAATCAAACCAAACCCCTTACTAACATGTGGATATATAATATTGATATTACGGAAATGTTGCCCCTAGGAATGGGAGTTAAAATCTTATTGAAAATGTGTACATTTGTCATTCCCTTGATTACGGCCCCTCCACCCGCTCTATCCCCCTCCCCCCGCACACACACCCTTGGTGGGAAAGACTTAAATTGGGGATTATTCACAATATGACAACAAAACTATCGTATCTCATTATTCTATTTTTATAATGGACTAGGTCCAGAAACGACTATATCAGAAATACTGAAGATATAAAGAAAATGCGTCTCTTCAACATCAAAAGAAAAATCCTTTACCCAAAAAAAGACTTCATCCAAACATTAAAACCATCTTTAAACGGAAAAAAAAGAGAGTCCCGCGAACCGGATTCGAACCAGTGACCTAGAGATGACAGTTTGTATTAACCACTACAGTCTCCCGCTCTACCAACTGAGCTATCACGGGGCGATGTTGACTTGTCAAATAAGATCGATAGTTACTCCTTATTTTAATGTTCGTTTCAAAGTATGAAACTCGTTTAACGTTAAATAATCTAAATATGCAACGCGCCTTAGCGAGAAGTTCAACTGATGGCGTGCTGTAAAAAAAACGGCCGACAGATCATGAATATAATCTACACTGTAGTATATATATATATGTGTTTTATATGGTTAATGATCATCAAATGTAGCTTATTTGTGTCATCCTTGTTAGACAAGATGTATAATTATGATTGATTGATTGATTGATTGATTGATTGATTGATTGATTGATTGATTGATTGATTGATTGATTGATTGATTGATTGATTATGAACGATGTTTACTGTGATTTTAAAGAGTATGTTTAATTTGTAGAAGGACTTGATGACGATGTTTTATTCGGGATAGTTTATATATATATAATATCTGGTGACAGACGCCGCTTTATCCGCCTGCCCTCTATTTTTCCGAATATCTTGTCCGGAGCCTGACCTTTGTTTGTTTATATGGTGTTTTACTCATTTTCAACACATGTCAGGTTATATGACGGTCGATTTTTTTTTGTAGTGGAGGCAGACCACCCATTTTGCCTGGGTAGACCCAGTACTGTACAGCTCCCGCCGTTCGTAAGAATCGACACTTTCTCACTTACAAGTCGAGCCCCTAGTGGGATTCGAACCCGGGAGCCTGACTTGAACTTCTAATGGGACTGGGATGAAACTTCGCACAATGATAAAAGGCAATGATCAAGGGGAAGTGCAAGAACTACAACTCAGGGGACGATTCAGGCTTGGGAGCACCCGGCGCTCTACTCCCCTCCTAAAATCTGAAAAGTTATGTAAATTCATAAATAAAACGTATTTGTTATGTTTTTTTGTTTTGTTTTTTGTTTTGGTTGTAAACAGGTTGTTATTTTTTAATTTGCACCCTGTTCCCTTTCCCCCTCCCACTTAAAACTGAGAAGTCACGAAAATGCACGTGAGAATGCTTTGATTGTCTTTTGATTGTCAATTTTTTTTTAAAGTTTGCCGTCCGTAATTTTATACTTGTCCGAATTATCACTTGAAAACTACTAATGGGACCGACATGAAACGTCACGCAGAGATAGAAAGCAATGTTATTATCCTTTATAATCAATTATAATTCTTGTCCGGAGAGTGATAACTTGAAAACGAGTCATGGGACTAGAATGGAACTTCGTTCAATGATAGCATGTGCAGATTGCAAGCACCATAACATGTCTTCAAAAGAGTTATTGTATTTGTTAATTGTATCCTTATAATTCGTGTCCGGGGCCTAACCGGAAGACTTCTAGTGAGACTTGAATGCATTTTACACAATGGTAGAAGCCATTAACAGGTAGTGCCGAGTACAGGAACCAAAATGATAGCTTCTTTTAAATTAGAGTTATTGCCCCTTTGTAAGTTTCTACTTATAATTCGTGTCTGGAGCATAACTTGAAAACTTTGAACTTGAAGTGCAGAGCACAATAACCAGAACTCTAACTGTAGTTTGAGGAAAATACATAAGTATCCCTCCTTGTACGCTTCATTTATTATAATAAGCGGCCGAAGGAACGTCTGACTGTATCGGTGTGTGCCAGTATGACTGGAGAAAAGCTTAAGTGACTCGTGATAGGGAAATCTAAGCGACCTCGGTGTTTCAGCAAAATCAACAACCCAGACTAACTCCCGGTGATCTACCGTAACAACAAGAAAGTTAGGAAGGACAAGTTAATGGTTCTCCCTGTAAACACCACAGCACTGTCCCAATGGGGTCACATTTGGCCCCGCCCCAGCCGTCACATGTTTTACATAGACTTGTATAGGGAACAACTTTTTAAAAATCTTCTGCTCTGAAACTGCAAGAGACAGAGGTTTAATATTTTGCATTTGCTATAAGCTTATGGTCCTCTACCAAGTTTCTTCAAATGGTGACCCTGGGGTCAAAATAGCAAAAAGAAATATCTTCTTCTCTGAAACTACAAGAGCCAGAGGCCTAATATTTTGCATTTACTATGAGCTTATAGTCATTTACAAAGTGTATTTAAATGGTGACCCTGGGATCACATTTGGCCCTGCCCCAGGGGTTACACTCTAGCACCTTCATTTTGATCTTTACCAAACTTTGTCAGTGTCTTTATATCAATGTTGTTAACACAACAGAGGCCACATTTCTTGAACAATCTTAACCAAACTTGCACAGATTGTATATGACCAAAAGATTTCGAAGAAGTTCGATAATGGGCCAGTACTCAGGTGATCGAAATAGGGCCATCTTGGCCCTCTTGTTTATTAAGTCAATTACTCAAATACCAAACTTCATACAAACTTACATCTATATGGCACCATTATGTTCCTACCCAAATCAGGTCCATATAACTTGCCTTTTAATATTACACTTAACATTTTGATGCTCCATTTTGTTAGTAACCGAGGGCTGGCGTGGCGCAGTCGGTAGCGCGGCGGATTTGTAACCGGAGGCCCCGGGTTCAATCCTCCGTGGTGCCACTGAGTTCCGTCGGTGTGTTCTTGGGCAAGACACTTTTCCTTAGCCTCGTCCGTCGGATGGTGACGTAAACCGGGCGGTCCCGTGTATCGGTCTATCAACCGAGCACGTTGAAGAACCATAGGAATCTATTCGATAATAAGAGTAGGGCAGGTTTCCGGATTCCTATGTATCCTTCCCCTCTCTCTGGGGTGGCTCTAAATAACCTGTACTGTGTTGATGAGCCGTTAAACAACATTCAATTCAATTGTTAGTAACCGATAACCTTTAGCGGGGCATTCGAGTCCTTTGGACACATTTTCTAGTTTTATTATTTTAATATATATAACAAATACTTTCAAAATCCAAATATTGCTGTCATATTAGAAGTCATTGTTTAGAAAGTGTTGTTCTACATTATCCCCATAATGATAACAAAAAGGTTATGATATGTCTTATATAATTTTGATTTTTGTATGAAGAGACCATTTGGTTCGTTTTTGGTTATTCCTTGAGCGGTCTCTTAATACAAGTTTGACTGTATATATAACATGTTTATCAGACATGCCCCGTCTGGAATGTAATGAATTTGCCATTATTATTATTTTTTTTAATTAATATGCAACATTGTGTTTTTGCTCTTGACCTTTCTCTGAGAAAATCACTCATGTCATATATAAGTGATTTAATAAGTGGTTTATTACGTCCCTGCCTGTATTAACAAACAGACGTTTACTATTATGAACAGTTTCACTTTTACACTTCGTTTACGCAAAGCATTCACTTCGGGTACCGATATTCTTGTTTGGTAGATATGAACAGTTTCACGCTAAAGGGCAGCATCCATCGATTTTACCGATAGTCTTGTTTGGAAGATGTTTAATACAACAAAAACGTGTGAACGCTTTCAAGGAAATGTGTCCCCTATTTTGGATGGGGTAATGGACGGCGGGGTGTGAGGTTGTGAGGTGCGGGGGGGGGGGGGGGGCATACCCCGACAAAAATTAGTTCCCATGGGTAGGGAATCAAACCAAACCCTTTACTAACATGTGGATATATAATATTGATATTACAGAAATGTTGCCTCTAGGAATGGGAGTTAAAATCATATTGAAAATGTGTACATTTGTCTAATTCCCTAGATTACGACCCTCTCCACCCGCTCCATCCCACTCCCCCCGCACACACACCCTTGGTGGGAAAAACTTAAATTGGGGATTATTCTCAATATGACAACAAAACTATCGTATCTCATTATTCTATTTTTATAATGGACTAGGTCCAGAAACGACTATATCAGAAATGCTGAAGATATAAAGAAAATGCGTCTCTTCAACACCAAAAGAAAAATCCTTTACCCAAAAAAAGACTTCATCCAAACATTAAAACCATCTTTAAACGGAAAAAAAGAGAGTCCCGCGAACCGGATTCGAACCAGTGACCTAGAGATGACAGTTTGTATTAACCACTACAGTCTCCCGCTCTACCAACTGAGCTATCACGGGGCGATGTTGACTAATCAAATAAGATCGATGGTTACTCACTATTTTAATGTTCGTTTCAAAGTATGAAACTCGTTTAACGTTAAATAATCTAAATATGTAACGCGCCTTAGCGAGAAGTTCAACTGATGTCGTGCTGTAAAAAAAAAGGCCGACAGATCATGAATATAATCTACACTGTAGTGTATATATATGTGTTTTATATGGTTAATGATCATCAAACGTAGCTTATTTGTGTCATTCTTGTAAGACAAGATGTATAATTATGATTGATTGATTGATTGATTGATTGATTGATTGATTGATTGATTGATTGATTGATTGATTATGAACGATGTTTACTGTGATTTTAAAGAGTATGTTTAATTTGTAGAAGGACTTGATGACGATGTTTTATTCGGGATAGTTTATATATATATAATATCTGGTGACAGACGCCGCTTTATCCGCCTGCCCTCCATTTTTCCGAATATCTTGTCCGGAGCCTGACTTTTGTTTGTTTATATGGTGTTTTACTCATTTTCAACACATGTCAGGTTATATGACGGTCGATTTTTTTTTGTAGTGGAGGCAGACCACCCATTTTGCCTGGGTAGACCCAGTACTGTACAGCTCCCGCCGTTCGTTAGAATCGACACTTTCTCACTTACAAGTCGAGCCCCCAGTGGGATTCGTACCCGGGAACCTGACTTGAACTTCTAATGGGACTGGGATGAAACTTCGCACAATGTTAAAAGGCAATGATCAAGAGGAAGTGCAAGAACTACAACTCAGGGGAGGATTCAGACTTGGGAGCACCCGGCGCCCTACTCCCCTCCTATAATCTGAAAAGTTATGTAAATTCATAAATAAAACTAATTTGTTATCTTTTTTGTTTTGTTTTTGTTTTCGTTGTAAACAGGTTGTTATTTTTCAAGTTGCACCCTGTTCCCTTTCCCCCTCCCACTTAAAACTGAGAAGTCACGAAAATGCACGTGAGAATGCTTTGTTTGTTTTTTTTGATTGTCAATTGTTTTTTAAAAGTTTGCCGTCCGTAATTTTATACTTGTCCGAATTATCACTTGAAAACTACTAATGGGACCGACATGAAACGTCACGCAGAGATAGAGAGCAATGTTATTGTCCTTTATAATAACTTATAATTCTTGTCCGGAGAGTGATAACTTGAAAACGAGTCATGTGACTAGAATGGAACTTCGTTCAATGATAGCATGTGCAGATTGCAAGCACCATAACTATGTTTTCAAAAGAGTTATTGTATTTTTTAATTGTATCCTTATAATTCGTGTCCGGAGCCTAACCGGAAGACTTCTAGTGAGACTTGAATGCATTTTACACAATGGTAGAAGGCATTAACAGGAAGTGCCGAGTACAGGAACCAAAATTATAGCTTCTTTTAAATTAGAGTTATTGCACCTTTGTAAGTTTCTACTTATAATTCGTGTCTGGAGCATAACTTGAAAACTATCGATGGATCTTGAAGTGCAGAGCATAAGAACCAGAACTCTAACTGTAGTTTGAGGAAATACATAAGTATCCCTCCGTGTACACCTCATTTATTATAATAAGCGGTCGAAGGAACGTCTGACTGTATCGGTGTGTGCCAGTATGACTGGAGAAAAGCTTAAGTGACTCGTGATAGGGAAATCTAAGCGACCTCGGTGTTTCAGAAAAATCAACAACCCAGACTAACTCCCGGTGATCTACCGTAACAACAAGAAAGTTAGGAAGGACAAGTTAATGTTTCTCCCTGCAAACACCATACCACAGCACTGTCCCAATGGGGTCACATTTGGCCCCACCCCAGCGGTCACATGTTTTACATAGACTTGTATAGGGAACAACTTTTAAAAAATCTTCTGCTCTGAAACTGCAAGAGACAGAGGTTTAATATTTTGCATTTGCTATAAGCTTATGGTCCTCTACCAAGTTTGTTCAAATGGTGACCCTGGGATCACATTTGGCCCTGCCCCTGGGGTTACAATCTAGCACCTTCATTTTGTATTTGATCTTTACCAAACTCTGTCAGTGTCTTTATATCAATGTTGTTAACACAACAGAGGCCACATTTCTTGAACGATCTTAACCAAACTTGCACAGATTGTATATGACCATAAGATTTCGAAGAAGTTCGATAATGGGCCATTACTCATGTGATCGAAATAGAGCCATCTTAGCCCTCTTGTTTATTAAGTCAATTACTCACATTACCAAACTTCATACAAACTTACATCTATATGGCACCATTATGTTCCTACCCGAATCAGGTCCATATAACTTGCCTTTTAATATTACACTTAACATTTTGATGCTCCATTTTGTTAGTAACCGATAACCTTTAGCGGGGCATTCGAGTCCTTTGGCCACATTTTCTAGTTTTATTATTTTAATATATATAACAAATACTATCAAAATCCAAATATTGCTGTCATATTAGAAGTCATTGTTTAGAAAGTGTTGTTCTACATTATCCCCATAATGATAACAAAAAGGTTATGATATGTCTTATATAATTTTGATTTTTGTATGAAGAGACCATTTGGTTCGTTTTTGGTTATTCCTTGAGCGGTCTCTTAATACAAGTTTGACTGTATATATAACATGTTTATCAGACATGCCCCGTCAGGAATGTAATGGATTTGCCATTTATTTATTTTTTTGAATTGATATGCAACATTATGTTTTTGCTCTGGACCTTTGTCTGAGAAAATCACTCATGTCATATATTAGCGATTTAATAATTGGTTTATTACGTCTCTGCATATATTAACAAACATACGTTTACTATTATGAACAGTTTCACTTTCACACTTCGTTTACGCAAAGCATTCACTTCGGGTACCGATATTCTTGTTTGGTAGATATGAAGTTTCATGCTAAAAGGCAGCATCCATCGATTCTACCGATATTCTTGTTTGGAAGATGTTTAATACAACAAAAACGTGTGAACGCTTTAAAGGAAATGTGTCCCCTACTTTGGATGGGTTAAGGGACGGTGGGGTATGAGGTTGTCAGGGTGGGGGGGGGGGGGGGGGGGGGGGGGGGTGGGGGGAAGCATACCCCGACAAAAATGATTTTCCATTGGTAGGGAATCAGACCGAACCCCTTACCTACATGTGGATATATAATATTGATATTACAGAAATGTTGCCCCTAGGAATGGGAGTTAAAATCATATTGAAAATGTATACATGTTGCCTAATTCCCTAGATTACGGCCCCCTCTCCCCGCTCGATCCCCCTGAACCGCGCACACCCTTGGTGAGAAAAACTTAAATTGGGGATTATTCACAACATGACAACAAAACTATCGTATCTCATTATTCTATTTTTATAATGGACTAGGTTCAGAAACGACTATATCAGAAATGCTGATAAAAAAATGCGTCTCTTCAACATCAAAAGAAAAATCCTTTACTCAAAAAAAGGACTTCATGCAAACATCAAAACCATCGGGAAAAAAAAGAGAGTCCCGCGAACCGGATTCGAACCAGTGACCTAGAGATGACAGTTTGTATTGACCACTACAGTCTCCCGCTCTACCAACTGAGCTATCACGGGGCGATGTTAACTTATCAAATAAGATCGATAGTTACTCCTTATTTTAATGTTCGTTTCAAAGTATGAAACTCGTTTAACGTTAAATAATCTAAATATGTAACGCGCCTTTAATAGAGAAGTTCAACTGATGGCGTGCTGTCAAAAAAAACGGCCGATAGAGAATGAATCTTATATACACTGTAGTGTGTATATATATGTGTGTTTTATGTGGTTAATGATCATCAAACGTAGCTTATTTGTGTCATCCTTGTTAGACAAGATGTATAATTATGATTGATTGATTGATTGATTGATTGATTGATTGATTGATTGATTGATTGATTGATTGATTGATTGATTGATTGATTGATTGATTGATTAATTATAAACGATGTTTACTGTGATTTTGAAGAGTATGTTTAATTTGTAGAAGGACTTGATGACGATGTTTTATTCGGGATAGTTTATATATATATATAATATCTGGTGACAGACGCCGCTTTAACCACCTGCCCTGCATTTTTCAGAATATCTTGTCCGGAGCCTGACTTTTGTTTGTTTATATGGTGTTTTACTCATTTTCAACACATGTCAGGTTATATGACGGTCGATTTTTTTTTGTAGTGGAGGCAGACCACCCATTTTGCCTGGGTAAACCCAGTACTGTACAGCTCCCGCCGTTCGTAAGAATCGACACTTTCTCACTTACAAGTCGAGCCCCCAGTGGGATTCGAACCCGGGAGCCTGACTTGAACTTCAAATGGGACTGGGATGAAACTTCGCACAATGATAAAAGGCAATGATCAAGAGGAAGCGCAAGAACTACAACTCAGGGGAGGATTCAGGCTTGGGAGCACCCGGCGCCCTACTCCCCTCCTAAAATCTAAAAAGTTATGTAACTTCATCAATAAAACTAATTTGTTATGTTTTTTTGTTTTGTTTTTTGTTTTTGTTGTAAACAGGTTGTTATTTTTTAAGTTGCACCCTGTTCCCTTTCCCCCTCCCACTTAAAACTGAGAAGTCACGAAAATGCACGTGAGAATGCTTTGTTTGTCTTTTGATAGTCAATTGTTTTTTAAAAGTTTGCCGTCCGTAATTTTATACTTGTCCGAATTATCACTTGAAAACTACTAATGGGACCGACATGAAACGTCACGCAGAGATAGAGAGCAATGTTATTGTCCTTTATAATAACTTATAATTCTTGTCCGGAGAGTGATAACTTGAAAACGAGTCATGTGACTAGAATGAAACTTCGTTCAATGATAGCAGGTGCAGATTGCAAGCACCATAACTATGTCTTCAAAAGAGTTATTGTATTTTTAATTGTATCCTTATAATTCGTGTCCGGAGCCTAACCGGAAGACTTCTAGTGAGACTTGAATGCATTTTACACAATGGTAGAAGGCATTAACAGGAAGTGCCGAGTACAGGAACCAAAATTATAGCTTCTTTTAAATTAGAGTTATTGCCCTTTGTTAGTTTCTACTTATAATTCGTGTCTGGAGCATAACTTGAAAACTATCGATGGAACTTGAAGTGCAGAGCACAAGAACCAGAACTCTAACTGTAGTTTGAGGAAATACATAAGTATCCCTCCGGGTACACTTCATTTATTATAATAAGCGGTCGAAGGAATGTCTGACTGTATCGGTGTGTGCCAGTATGACTGGAGAAAAGCTTAAGTGACTCGTGATAGGGAAATCTAAGCGACCTCGGTGTTTCAGCAAAATCAACAACCCAGACTAACTCCCGGTGATCTACCGTAACAACAGACAGTTAGGAAGGACAAGTTAATGGTTCTCCCTGCAAACACCACAGCACTGTCCCAATAGGGTCACATTTGGCCCCGCCCCAGCGTTAACATGTTTAAGATAGACTTGTATAGGGAACAACTTTTAATAAATCTTCTGCTCTGAAACTGCAAGAGACAGAGGTTTAATATTTTGCATTTGCTATCAGCTTATGGTCCTCTACCAAGTTTCTTCAAATGGTGACCCTGGGGTCAAAATAGTAAAAAGAAATTTCTTCTTCTCTGAAACTACAAGAGCCAGAGGTCTAATATTTTGCATTTACTATGAGCTTATAGTCATTTACCAAGTGTATTTAAATGGTGACCCTGGGATCACATTTGGCCCTGCCCCAGGGGTTACACTCTAGCACCTTCATTTTGTATTTGATCTTTACCAAACTTTGTCAGTGTCTTTATATCAATGTTGTTAACACAACAGAGGCCACATTTCTTGAACAATCTTAACCAAACGTGCACAGATTGTATATGACCATAAGATTTCGAAGAAGTTCGATAATGGGCCAGTACTCAGGTGATCGAAATAGGGCCATCTTGGCCCTCTTGTTTATTAAGTCAATTACTCACACACCAAACTTCATACAAACTTACATTCTATATGGCACCATTATGTTCCTACCCAAATCAGGTCCATATAACTTGCCTTGTAATATTACATTTAACATTTTGATGCTCCATTTTGTTAGTAACCGATAACCTTTAGCGGGGCATTAGAGTCCTTTGGACACATTTTCTAGTTTTATTATTTTAATATATATAACAAATACTATCAAAATTCAAATATTGCTGTCATATTAGAAGTCATTGTTTAGAAAGTGTTGTTCTACATTATCCCCATAATGATAACAAAAAGGTTATGATATGTCTTATATAATTTTGATTTTTGTATGAAGAGACCATTTGGTTCGTTTTTGGTTATTCCTTGAGCGGTCTCTTAATACAAGTTTGACTGTATATATAACATGTTTATCAGACATGCCCCGTCTGGAATGTAATGGATTTGCCATTATTTATTTTTTTAATTGATATGCAACATTATGTTTTTGCTCTTGACCTTTGTCTGAGAAAATCACTCATGTCATATATTAGTGATTTAATAATTGGTTTATTACGTCTCTGCATATATTAACAAACATACGTTTACTATTATGAACAGTTTCACTTTCACACTTCGTTTACGCAAAGCATTCACTTCGGGTACCGATATTCTTGTTTGGTAGATATGAACAGTTTCACGCTAAAGGACAGCATCCATCGATTCTACCGATATTCTTGTTTGGAAGATGTTTAATACAACAAAAACGTGTGAACGCTTTCAAGGAAATGTGTCCCCTACTTTGGATGGGGTAAGGGACGGTGGGGTATGAGGTGGTGAGGTGGGGGGGGGGGGGGGGGGGGGGGAGCATACCCCGACAAAAATGATTTCCCATGGGTAGGGAATCAGACCGAACCCCTTACTAACATGTGGATATATAATATTGATATTACAGAAATGTTGCCTCTAGGAATGGGAGTTAAAATCATATTGAAAATTTATACATGTTGCCTAATTCCCTAGATTACGGCCCCCTCTCCCCGCTCCATTCCCCTTGGTGGGAAAAACTTAAATTGGGGATTATTCACAACATGACAACAAAACTATCGTATCTCATTATTCTATTTTTATAATGGACTAGGTTCAGAAACGACTATATCAGAAATGCTGATAAAAAAATGCGTCTCTTCAACATCAAAAGAAAAATCCTTTACTCAAAAAAAAAAGACTTCATCCAAATATCAAAACCATCGGGAAAAAAATAGAGTCCCGCGAACCGGATTCGAACCAGTGACCTAGAGATGACAGTTTGTATTAACCACTACAGTCTCCCGCTCTACCAACTGAGCTATCACGGGGCGATGTTGATTTATCAAATAAGATCGATAGTTAATCCTTATTTTAATGTTCGTTTCAAAGTATGAAACTCGTTTAACGTTAAATAATCTAAATATGTAACGCGCCTTTAATAGAGAAGTTCAACTGATGGCGTGCTGTCAAAAAAAACGGCCGATAGAGCATGAATATAATCTACACTGTAGTGTATATATATGTGTGTTTTATGTGGTTAATGATCATCAAACGTAGCTTATTTGTGTCATCCTTGTTAGACAAGATGTATAATTTTGATTGATTGATTGGTTGATTATGAACGATGTTTACTGTGATGTTTAATTTGTAGAAGGACTTGATGATGATGTTTTATTCGGGATAGTTTATATATATATATAATATCTGGTGACAGACGCCGCTTTAACCGCCTGCCCTCCATTTTTCCGAATATCTTGTCCGGAGCCTGACTTTTGTTTGTTTGTATGGTGTTTTACTCATTAGGTTATATGACGGTCGATTTTTTTTTGTGGTGGAGGCAGACCACCCATTTTGCCTGGGTAGAATCAGTACTGTACACCTCCCGCCGTTCGTAAGAATCGACACTTTCTCACTTTAAATACAAGTCGAGCCCCCAGTGGGATTCGAACCCGGGAGCCTAACTTGAACTTATAATGGGACTGGGATGAAACTTCGCACAATGATAGAAGGCAATGATCAAGAGGAAGTGCAAGAACTACAACTCAGGTGAGGATTCAGGCTTGGGCGCACCCGGCGCCCTACATCCGGCGCCCTACTCCCCTCCTAAAATCTCAAGTTATGTAAATTCATAAATAAAACTAATTTGTTATGTGTTTTTGTTTTGTTTTTTGATTTTGGATGTAAAACAGGTTGTTATTTTTTTTTAAGTTGCACCCTGTTCCCTTTCCCACTAAAAACTCGGAAGTCACGAAAATGCACGTGAACATGCGTTGTTTGTGTGTGTCTTTTGGTTGTCAATTGTTTTTTAAAAGTTTGCCGTCCGTAATTTTATACTTGTCCGAATAATAACTTGAAAACTACTAATGGGACCGACATGAAACGTCACGCAGAGATAGAGAGCAATGAAAAGGAGAAACATATATAATAACTATAACTCTATATTTTATCGAATTATTGTTATTGCCCTTTGTAATAACTTATAATTCTTGTCCGGCGAGTGATAGCTTGAAAACGAGTCATGGGACTAGAATGGAACTTCGTTCAATGATAGCAGATGCAGATTGCAAGCACCATAACTATGTCTTCAAAAGAGTTATTGTATTTGTTAATTGTATCCTTATAATTCGTGTCCGGAGCCTAACCGGAAGACTTCTAGTGAGACTTGAATGCATTTTACACAATGGTAGAAGGCATTAACAGGAAGTGCCGAGTACAGGAACCAAAATTATAGCTTCTTTTAAATTAGAGTTATTGCCCCTTTGTAAGTTTCTACTTATAATTCGTGTCTGGAGCATAACTTGAAAACTATCGATGGAACTTGAAGTGCAGAGCACAATAACCCGAACTCTAACTGTAGTTTGAGGAAATACATAAGTATCCCTCCGTGTACACTTCATTTATTATAATAATCGGTCGAAGGAACGTCTGACTGTATCGGTGTGTGCCAGTATGACTGGAGAAAAGCTAAAGTGACTCGTGATAGGGAAATCTAAGCGACCTCGGTGTTTCAGCAAAATCAACAACCCAGACAAACTCCCGGTGATCTACCGTAACAACAAGAAAGTTATGATGACAAGTTAATGGTTCTCCCTGCAAACACCACAGCACTGTCCCAACCCAGGGAATCATTCAGACAGCTTAAGTACAGAAGGCGACAACTACAGTATATACTGTCCAGAAAGAACGAACGGACAAGGTTGGATCATCCATATCCATCCTAATGTAAAGGCCGTCTACTGGGTGAACAGTGCATAGAAGCAGGTGGACGCATCAACCATACAGAGGTGTTTCGCGAAGTGTGGGTTTGTTGACGAAATTGCTGTGGCAGTTGTCAGAGGACAGCAGTGATGAGGACGACGGTGAGGACAGCAGTGATGAGGACGACGATGAGGACAGCAGTGATGAGGACGACGATGAGGACAGCAGTGATGAGGACGACGATGATGAAGATAATGCGATGAATCTGATTGTCCTCAAGATGTCGCGTGAGTCATTTGGCTGCGATTTTGTGGAATTGGTGGAATTATATAAGGCCATTGTAATTGACGAGTCATCATGGATTGACTGGGACTTGAAATCAATTTTGGACTTCGAAACAAGCAGGAGGATGAAGATGAGGAGGAGGAGGAGGAGGAGGAGGGAGATGTCAGTAAATCCATGTTCACTGAGGGATGCACTGGAGAATTTGGACGGGATTATGACATTTGCTCTCAGTTGAGAACAAATCAGCGTGATAGACAACATTCTGAAGTTACAGGACTTGTTTGTCAGTTGTAGGACCGAGGCGCACTCTATACAACCTAAAATCAGTGATTTCTTTAAACGGTAGAAGTTATTGTGAACAGTGGAAAAACTTTTGAAAAACTGTGTGAAGTCAGCTGCATTTTAGGGTACCATTTTTAGCATACAAAATGAGATGTTCGGTGTACTTAGTGTAGTAGTATAGTGCTGTAAACAGAATATAATTTTAACATTGGACAAATAATCGTGATAAACAACACATTTTAATAGATTTTGTTATACCCCGCCACGTAAGTGGTGCGGGCATATAGTGTTACCCTTGTCCGTCCGGCCGTACGTCACGTCCGTACGTTCCGTTTTTACATTCAAGTTTTTTATTAAGTCAATTTCTCAGATACCAACAACCGTACAGTTTTCAAACTTCATACACACTTACATCTATATGGTAGCAATAAGTTCTTACCCGAATCAGGTCAATATAAATGACCTTGACCTACTTTTTACACTTTGTTAATTTACATCAAAGTTTTTCATTCAAGTTTTGTTTACATCAAAGTTGTTTGTTAAGTCCATTTCTCCAACACCAGATGCCTTAGAGCTTGAAAACTTTACAAATGTTGATAACTACATGACAGCGATATGTTCCAATGAAAAGTGGGTCAATGTGAATTACCTTGACCTATCTTTGGCACTTTGTTAATTTACATTGAAGTTTTACATTCAAGTTTTTTATTAACTCAGTTTCTCAGATAGCAACAGCCATACAGTTTCCAAACTTCAGACACACTTGCATCTATATGACAGCAATATGTTCCTACCAAAAATCAGGTTAATATAAATGAACTTGACCTACTTTTTACACTTTGTTAATTTACATTAAAGTTTAACATTCAAGTTTTTATTATGTCCATTATTCCGATACCAGAAACAGTACAGCTTTTAAACTTCATACACACTTACATCTATTTACCATCAATATTTTCCTACCCAAATCAGGTCAATATAAATGACCTTGACCTACTTACACTTTGTTAATTTACATTAAAATTTTACATTGACGTAGTTATCTGTTGCAGAAACAGTACAGCTTTTAAACTTCATACACACTTACATATATTTGACATCAATATGTTCCTACCCAAATCAGGTCAATATAAATGACCTTGAACTACTTACACTTTGTTAATTTACATTAAAATTTTACATTGACGTAGTTATCTGTTGGCCCCGTCTGGAATGTAATGGATTTGCCATTCTTTTTTTTTTAATTGATATGCAACATTATGTTTTGCTCTTGACCTTTTTTTGAGAAAATCACTCATGTCATATATTAGTGATTAACTTAATCACAGACCTATTAACAAATATTATTATTTATTAATATATCTATGACTTAATATTACATCTCTGCATGTATTAACAAACAGACCTACATACGTTTACTATTATGAAAAGTTTCACTTTCACTTCGTTTACGCAAAGCATTCACTTCGGGTACCGATATTCTTGTTTTGGTAGATATGAACAGTTTCACGCTAACTTTATGTCCAAAACTTCATTCACGCAAATGGCAGCATCCATCGGTTCTATCGATAATATTCTTGTTTGGAATATGTTTGATACAACAAAAACGTGTGAACTGTGTCCCCTAGGGTTAGGGGGTGGGGGGCATACCCCTACACAAATGATTTCCCAGGGGTAGGGAATCGGACCGAACCCCTTACCAACATGTGGATATTGTTGGGAAAAGTGTTATATTTGTTATATATAACTCGTTATGTAACTCGTGGTGTCCTCAAAGTTGGAAGTTTAAATCACACATAAATCCATCTAAGTCCTAA